>JANSTP010191106.1:0-21821 GCA_025330745.1 Cladonema radiatum | reverse complement strand
TAAAGCTTGGGAAGATCGCAATAATCAACAATAATCGACAACAATTTAGTTATCAAAATAAAAAAACTTGCCCAAAGCTTACGACATGTCAACTGACAGTTTTGGGGTCTATTTATATCATACTTCAAAATAGATTTAAAAAATTCCATTCGTACTGATTGTCTATGTTTTTCCAAATCACCCGGACTAGGAGTCATGAGTCATGAGTCACACAAGCACATATTTTGCATATTTAAATTATAAATTGATTTGTCCCTTGCCCTTCCCAGTGCAGCAAAATCTAATTAAAATAATCAGAGAAAAAAGTTTCAATTGATTTTCAACTCAAGGAAGGAATAGAATACAAAAAATGCTGGAATTGCACCTAGCAGAGCTGCTTGCAGGTAATTGTCTATTCAAAAAAGTGTCCCAAACTTAATGATAAGTAACCATAAATACTTAAGTAGGACAAAAATGATAAATACTTGCAGCCACAACAAGTACATTTTGATGGACTAAAATTATTGCATATTTACAGGAATATCATCAGTACAGCATCATTTACCGTCATTTGGAATCATGACTCTTAATGAAATAGACTCGAATACATATACATACCATCACATTTTCCATTCCTTATTACAAATCCTTCATAACACCTGCATCTAAAATTTCCTGACTCGCCTTCGCAGATGCAGTTTCTATCTTGATCTCCATCACATTTAATTGGATCTAAAAATTCAAAAGAGGTTCAAAGTAATCTGTCACTGTTAGGTATTTAATGCATTTAATAATACTTAAAGGGGAACTGCGGCAAGGAAAGTCACATTTTTACTGAGGATATTATTTCAAAAGCAACAATTCATGTTTTCTCTCATATGATGAACTAAACAAATATCCAAAACTTAAAAATGCAATACTTTATATCAGAAATTTACTGAAATCTATGAAAGAGGGGTTGAAGGGGTTCACATCAAAAAAACAATCATTGAGATATGATAGGCAGATCAGTGCATGACAGAAAATATATGATAAATAATATATTGGGTCACGACTGATTGTAAAATGAATTAAAAATTAAAATCCATTTTTGTGGCTGGTAAAATTACTGGTATAATGTCACAAATGTCAGTTTTAGTGATTCTATATTTTATGAAGTAATGATCAAGGCTGTGAACTCTTTTTTTTAAATCGTTTTGGGCCAGAGCCATCCTTTATTAACAAAAGTGCAATTATCTGTTGTTTTTTATGCGAAAAGCTTGATTTTTGCCTATTATTCCAAAATTAACCCACATCGACCTTATTTAATAATCACTTAGGTGTTTGTCAGTCTATCATATCTGTCATAAAGCAAAATATGTACATTTAGTCATATAACAATTCAATTTGCTTATTATAAAATTAGTTGTTTATTTTGAAAACCTTGCTTTTTTCATGAAAATTTTATGTTTCTTTGTTATATTTCATCATAAATAGAAATCTCTTCTCTTAAATTAATGTCAAAGATGAAAATAAAATATTATATATTACATTATATATTAATATTATACTTATCTCATCTTCAAAATAGAAAGGTTTTAAAAACAGTATCTTCTTTCAAGAATCGTGTCATGATTTCCTCACCTTTTGATAGAGTCAGGACAGTTGAACAATGCGAGGTGAACACAATCACCACTTGTTGTGTTATGCAATTACAAAATAATTAAACTTATGTCATGATGTTATTACACAAGAAACAAACAATGTTTATGTCATTATGATGCAATAATTATGTAATAAAGTAATTGAACTCTATAACAACGAAAGCTATGTCATATCTTATTATATTGAGGTGTTAAAATATTCCATTTGATTACATTTGAAAGCAAATTTTTTTATATAAATATTTGAAAGAAATTTTGTCAGAGAAAACAGGAATTGGTAAGAACACTTATTATAAGAAAGAGCATACTTCAGATATTTTCAAGAAGCTCTCATACTTTCAAGCTTTCTTTCAAATGCCTTTACTGGAGAATTCAAAAGAATCATTCAACTTATTCAATTGAAAGCAGCTCTCTCAATTTTGGTCAATCTTTCCAAGAGTTTTGAAGATGTATGCAGATTTTCAAGTCAATCACTTTGTTTCCTTTCACAGCAGTTTGTTTAATCAATTTTTGTTAACTATCAGACTATTATCAGACTAATATACCTCAAGAAGTTTATACAATTGTCAAAGATAACCACAGTAGTTCCAATGGCCAGCTGGTAGTAAAAAATTTCAACTATAATTTAGTTTTTATTCAATTTCATTATTTTATATATGTTGTTCTTATAGGAAATATTCTTACAGTATAAGATTTCTATGTTATTCTCAGTATTCTACAGCATCATTTCTATATACTAGTGTTATAACTTTATTTGAACTGTTTAACATTGCTATGTATTTGTATTTAGGTGCCATAGTGGACTAAAGTCAGTTTTTCTATTTACATGTTCAAATTCAATATACATGTTCAACTTTCTCAGACATATGTTCAAATTTAATATTTATTTTCAAATTTTAAATATTTATGTTCAAATTTAGATATATACTATGAAGGAGCTTCACCCCCATTTCAAATTATTAATAAGATCGAAAATTAAACTTACTAAGGAGAGATAAAAGGAACACAGACTGAAGCACCATTACAAAAAATGCGAAGAAGAAAGACTAATTAAATATATTGAATGACCAAAAGATTATTTTAAAGAAGAATCTTGGTTAGGAAGGGCAAAGTGAAGAATTAAAATCCATGCTATTATGAGAGATTCAAGGAAAATAGATGTACACAAAGAAACAACTAAAAACAAACAAGAAAATAAGAAAATACAAGCACAAGTTGCATATAGACTGGGTAAAATAAAATGTGTGAACTGAAATACTTGCGAAATAGCTGATGTAACTATTGCTGACACGAGCAATTTCGCAAAAATGGGATTGAACATGCACGACAATTTCTATATGATATTGCTTGCTTTCTAGAAAAGCATAAAAGAGATATCAACATACTAAAGTCAATGCCACAGCCTCCATAATGCTTACTGTACCTACAAAAGTTACGATAAATATGGCAGTCAGACTGAACTGGTAACAAATGCTAAATACGGTTTTCAAACATTGTTATATATAATTGGAAAAAAGCATTCAGAAAAAAAAGGAAAGATAGAATGCGTTTGGGTAACTGCTCAATTACTCATCAATCAAATAAACTCGAATGTTAATAAAATCGAACATCCATCGTCTTAGAAATTTAGCTTGATTAATCAGATACGAGAGCAATTTCTGATCTCTGCTGGTAATTTAAGCAAGCAATTTAAGCATTCTCATCAGTTTTGTGTTTAGGTGTTCTGGAAGAATAAGGATCAATGGCTCCATTGATAGCACCCACCAGCTTCAAACGGCACATGCAGTAAAAATGCATGACAGAAAACAGGTTATCAAACAAACAAACACACACACTCATTAGAAACACAAACAAATATAGGGTATATGCAAACAGTAGGAAGAAAAGAAAGCAAAACAAAAAGATCGGTATAACAAGTTTACGAAATAAGAAGATATATATAAAAAGAGAAGAAGGTTAATATGTTTCACAATGAATGTTAAGGATCAATTTTCATTATATAAGTGGCTACAAATGTCAGAAGCAATTTTGTGAAGTGCGCTATAAAATGAAGTAAAAGCCTTTAAGTGATAGCAATAGGCTTCTCTATGTATTCACAGTTAATCAATCTGTTATTAGAGGCCCCTTGGTGAAGCATTCTTTAAACATGATACCATGATACTTCTAAAAGACATGCTCTTGTATACATCTTTTTTTTATAAGAAACCAAGCACCAGGCCTAGTTCCAAAAGTTTCTAAGCCGATGTCTAAATTTATTTCCAGAAGTTTCTTGGAACGTTTCTTAAGCTTTAATGAATAAAAGCTAGTAAATTGAAGAAAAAATAAGTCGCTTCTTCATTGCTTGTTTTTACCATGTTTTACTAAATGATTTATTCAATCTAAGCAATCTAAGCGAAAAAATTGAAAGCAAGGTGGATATAGCGCTTTTTTGTCTTGTACTGTGACCCTCAAAACAATTTGACAGTAAACTTCTGCGAAAACGTTTCTCAACAAATATTTAGCATATTTTCCTAGTTCCAAAAGTTTCTAAATTTTTGGCATATCTGCTTCTAAGTTTCTTATAAACTGATTTCTTATAAAAAATAACAACGTTTATTACCAGGAAAGTCAGGCATTATGACAATTATCGTTGAGGTAATTTGTAAAGTTCATCATCTGTAAATCTGAATGATACAAGTAGAGATTAGCCCAGAAAGGGGCTCAGTCAGTGCCCATGGGAATCCCTATACATTGTTCAGATAATAAATTACCCAAATGAAAATAATAGCAGTGACTTTGCTTTTTGGCTTAGTTGAAACAGAAGAAGAAGCAATAATGAAAAAAGCACGAGAAGGCGAACAATGAAGTTTGGGTAGCCAATATATCAAGAGATATGAGACTTTATAGGCAGAGATCTTTGAATGTTTTCTAAATAAAAACTAAAAACTGCTTTCATATATAGAGTGAAAATGTGTCATATATATTTTCAAACAGTCTTGTTTTATATATAAAGTCAAAACAGTTTGCGCATGCAGATACGCATATGAAATTCTGTCTTTTGCACAGCTGACTAGTCAACCAGCTTTACCAGTTGGTACAAAAAGACAGGTTGATACCTTCATTGAAATATTCAAGACACTATACTTCTGAGGCAGGAAAATCACTTAACGCCTGGATCCTCCCTACAATTTTCAAATAATGCTTTGAAATTACTTTAAAAAACTGAGTAAAATATGTATTTTGACATCGCAAACTGAGCTAATAACCGAGTTTTTTCATCTGAGGAATAAAGAATTGAGTTACTAATTCTGTTACCTAATTCAGGAAGGGGTATTCAAGATAGTAACTTCATTTTACTATTCTTGGAACAAGACAGAAGCTTTAGTTAGTAGTTAGATTCTTTCTGTCTTGTTATAAATAATCCAATTTTGTAATTCAAAATTTTCGTGCCTCATTGCTGGCTATCAGATGTAGATTTTTAGACCTTTCTTACCAATAAATCTGCAGCCAAATCAGGATGGAACAGTAAATTCTCTTGATTTTGATGAATTTTTCTTGAGAAAACACCCACTGTTAAAATTAAAAAGTCCTTCAAAATGTATAGATGACTTCCCATCATAAAGGGTGTGATGTAGCAATCTGCTAGAAACCGCGGTTTCAGAATGTCCAGATGAAGTCTTGACCCTATTTGAACCACAGTATTATTTTTTGCTAACACCCTGTAAACAATAAATGTAATCAGAAAATAGATCTCGAAACATTCTCGTACAAAACCATCTTTATGGCTACGCCCATAATTGGCATGGTAACTACTCTTTTGAGTAGCAGCAAAGTCAATTTTTTGCACAATTTCAGAAGAAATCGTATTTCTTGTAAGAGTACACATGGGTACATACAGCTACACATGAGTACATTTCAGCATGCTGAAAAATACTGGCACTAATGGTTTTACCAAAAGGCTAATAGACACAAATTCGGGAAAATAAGTCTGGTCTTTTCATCTATTCATCTGTCTTCCATTGAATTTTTTTGAGTGACTAGATTATTCTTATTACAGAAGTTTGTTTGTATGTATTTTGAGGCATGATATTATAGTTAGGGTTACGATAAATATTGAATTGTTGAATCATTTAAATTATCATGAGATATAGTTATGTACGAGATAGAAACTGAATTATTTTATCTGGAAGTAGTAGATGAGGCAAGTTAACTTATGTATTTAAGTTAACTTATTGTGAAATCCACAAATTGTATTTTGGACTTCTGAATGTCGATAAAAATCAACCAAAAACATGTCAGTGGAAAAATTTTGGAGCTACCACAAATGGCAAGTTTTATTTCCCAATTCACCTGCAACAATTTGCAATATTGTAAGGAGCTTCTGTTAGAAGAAAGATAGTAGAAACTGTTTGATAAAACTTTTTTAGTTTACTTTGCATGACCAGTCACTCAAAATTAGCCTTTTAAAAGACAGGCTGTATCCATATCTGAGACAAGTTTTTCAAAGTTAAGATAAGCAAGGAGGGTGATGGGGGTTTCTGCAAATTTTTCACTTGTTCAAGTGTAATTCTGGAAGCACTAAAGCAATTGTAATCAAACTTGGATCAATAAAACTTCAAGCTATTTACTACCCTTTGATGTCATTGCCTGGCCAAAAAAGTGATGAGGTTGTCACTTTGTGCCATGATGTCAAAATCAGTATATTTTGTTTCGGTTTCAGAAATCAATAATTCAAAGGGAAATATCAAATTAAATTGATACTTACTTAGTAATTTCTTTCAAAGGCTCAATTTTTGCTAAAAAATCAATAACTTGGTATTAAAAGTTTCACCACTGATTTCCCAAGGAAAGGTTTAGAAAGAGAATATCAGAAAAAAAAATAAGCTCATTAAATTCTGATGACCTCATTAACTAATTCTGGTGCAGAAAAGTTCACCATGAGTCGATTATCTTTTTTACAAGAATTCCTTACTTCACAAATATAGATTCACTTATAGAGATCTTAAGGTATCCACAAGGGTCTTACAACAAACCCAAAATATCCTATGCAAATTTTGGACAAAATTATTTCTTCAGTGTTTGTGAGCTTCCAGTTATAACTAATAACGCCGACTCACCCATGCATTAGACTTACAAAACTTACTGGAAACTACCTGACAAACCTTTTTAGATAGTGCCTGTTCTACTATAAATATGAACATGATTTTTGGTGACTTTAAACAACTTTTTAAGAGGAACAAAACAGTAAATTGGTTCCAATGGCCTCAAACAGGGGGTTGATTCCAAGGGGTAAAAATATTCATTCAAAACCGTTCTCAATTCTAATAGGCCAAATTTGATAAAGTAAATGGCAATTTTTTTTTTTTTTTCGATTCCTGTAGAGGTTTATTACTGATTTATAGCAAATTAGAAAGAAAAGTCAATTTTGGAGGCTGTATTTTCCCAATTATGGCCCATTTTAGGTACTTTTCCAAGCTCTTAAAGGCAGAAAACAACAGATGATGATGTCATCACAAGTCAGCTACCCAAGGAGCCAGTTTTTTGTCTTTGAAAACTATATATGGTTAGCTATTTTCAGTCAGTTGGGTATAGAAAAGTAAGCGACAAGTTTTCTCTCAAAATATTATCGCCAGTTCTCAATGAAACTCCATAAAATCTTGACCAAAGTATGGGTTATTAATAATGATTTTAACACAATTGATGCCTTTTATGCTATGCCATAAGGCTTTGTTGTTATTAACCTTACCTTTTCCGAAGGCAGGAGGGAGGAGGGAAGGGTAAGACTTGAGCTTCATAATAGGTATTAAGCTAAGACTCTTACTATCTACTTTTAAAATTTTTTGGTTTGATTACACAGGTGAAATCATCATTTTATTAAGATACTGATTTTTTTTATCCTGATTTCCATCATTAAACTTTGTGTCTGATTTCTGGGACACTACTGTCATGCAAGAGCATTACGTTTTGACCTTACAGTAAAAAAAATGATAACGCCACTGCATTCTAATGGTCCAACTGAGGAACCACTGTTGTTAGTTTCTTCATATTTTATACGCTTTTTTTTGGTTTATGAAGGTAACCCTTGTCACCATTAGAAAGGCCCAAGATGCACTCTTTTACTTAAGCTAAAGTCTAAAACTAAATTTTCTTTCCAATGAGACCAAAACAAAGTTTTGGGCCACCCTGCTAGCAGAGATAATTGAATTTATTCCATCATTTTTGACATATTTAAATAACATATTTAAGGCTTGCTGCACATGACGGTTAAATTAAAAGGTGCTAGATTGTTCACCCAACCCCTCTAATACCAGTTGTCTATTGCCATAGCAACAAAATTTTCAAGGCTCACAATCCAGATTTTGATGATTCTGACAAAGAATGTATATTTTTTTACCATTTCTTTTCTCTCATAGAAATCAAATGCTTAGTGATATGTAGTGAAAAAATATCCATATGCACCTCAAGAGATTAACCTGAAAACTCAATGTTTTATTTGATTTTATGTTTTTACAAAAAAACTTATTAAATCAATCACATTATCACTTTTGTGATCATCTAGTGTAGAGAGAATTCATTCTATTTTGGACCAATCCTTCAAGAACTCAAAGGAAAATTTCAAGAACTTACATTCTAGCACCCTGAAAATTATGACTCAAATACCTTTCAAACTACAACTTCCAAGCAACCCCTTATTATACTTTAGGAGGGAGTGTCAAATTTGGTCAAATTTTAGGGGGTGTGAAGTGAATGTCAAAATTAAGGCAAATTACTTGACAAATTCATAACAGAAGTCAAATAAATGTATCTCACTGTTCATTTTTTCAAAGTCGAAATCATGATTGTAGAAAAAATCATTTTTGAAAAGTTCAACTTTTTTATACAAATTGCATAAATATAGATTAGGGTATTTCGAAATCAACCTAGTCTTTTAAATGGTTTGAAGTAGTAAAAGAAACACAAAGAAAAAGCTTTGATCCAAACAATCAGTTTGAAAAACTCCTCCTGCTTTGGCAGGATAAGTTGAACTCTCGATTGAGTAGAAGCTAGTTTTATTTAAGGATAGTCAAGAGGAAAGATAGCCATAAAATATTTAACATAAACTATTAAATTGGGCACAAGTTTTCATATCTCCCTTAAATATATGTTTGCGATTGCTCGATTCAAAGCCATTTAGAATTTTTCAAAAGAATTTCACTTTTGACGTACCTTAGAAAAGTTCAACTAAAAAAGAGTACTATAGTTTTTTCTATAGAGTATTATCTCGTCTTAGTTTTTCTGTAATCCATCTTCAAAGTTTTCCCCGGAAAAGTACTGTTTTTTGCTGCTTTTCTTAAAAAACTGTATTCCATTTTGTACAGGAAAGATTACTCTACAATATAAGTTTTATTTGAAACATGTGCAATACAAGTTGCTTTGACAAGAGCCAAAAGAAGATATTTTTCTCAAATCACCGTTCGGAGAAAAACTTGTTCAAGTTTTTTGATAGATTTTTTCTTCATGTAAAGCTACTCTGCCTATTTCTATTCAGACATATATTAAAACGTCAATCAGATTATACTCAAGTAGGGTGTAGCGTCTTGTGATAAAAACCAGGTGTGCATTCTTTTAGATCAAAAAATTGTGTTTGTAGAAACCATGTTCAAAACTTATGAATGAATTTTTTGAGCTGCCAATTAAAGTATCTTATAGTTATTTATTTTGATTAACAATTATTGACATGATTAAAAATTTTTAAAAAGAAATATTTGAGAAAAAACAGCAATTTTTTTTCAGTAAAATGATGTCATTTTCTCAAATTTTCATTTTTTTCGTATTTTTTCCCTTTGACTATCCTTAAGCTGAAATGAACAGTATTCAATAGAAAAAGCAAAAATATCTAAAGTACTATCTGCAGTTTTCCAAAAATTTAATAAAACATCTTTATTCTACCGTTGATGATATGAACAAAGGTTTGTCTTGATTAAAAGGTGTGGCCACATATTCCAGAAATCCAGCTGTATTTCAGTATAAGCCAGTTTCTTAAGAAACATGTCACATTTTCTAGTCACATTTTCCAAAAGGAAGTGCTAGAGTGCTAGGGCTTCCAAAAAAAGAAGTGCTAGTCTTTCAATAAAAAGTTGACTTCATAAGCCAAACTATTTGTAGAAATTTGTTTGGATAGCATTTGCACTGATTTTTGCAAATTTTTTGGACTTTTTAGCTCAAAAGTTTATCAATCTGAATAAATGTGAATTTGGATAAATATTCAGATTTAAACAATTTTTTCTAATGTATATATTTGATTTATATCAAGATAAAATTTTATTGGCATTCAAATTTTTTTTTTTTTTTTTATGGTAAAACTCAAATACTATCATTTTTGTTCTCTTAGCCGATCTCTCACTTATAATCGACACTAAAGATACTTTGGTCTGTAAACACTTGAATAGGGTAAAAAATTTTGATCCTTAAAATGCACCCCAGTTTATGTAACCCAGATAAATATTTTAATGTGAATATATACTTAAAGGGATCCTAAACTAATTTTTGAAAAATTAAATATAAATAACATACCTCTTACTAACCTGAAAAACAACAACTAAACTTTCTGAAGCTAGCTGTATAAAATGAAAAAATAAATGCTGCTTTTGCTACTTCCACTAACCTGCTTCTTCAGCGAGAAGATGCAAAAATTAGTGAAAGTGATAGTTGCCGCTCCAAATTCATAAAAAGCTGATGACGTCATGTGGTGTAAGGTGTATTTTCTGCGTACTGAGAAAGTGTAGACTCAGAAAGAAAAAAACATTTTCTTTCTTCTTTATAACTTATTTTCAAGTATTTTCCAAATATCATTTTGTATTTTATCTGCCTCTTATTGAGTATTGACAAAAAAAAATTGTTCATAGTTTGAAATATTTTACAAAAACAATCTTACTTACAAATCTTTGGAAAATCTACCTTGCCGTATTGAAAGTTGTGTAATCTTAACTCCGGATCAATCAGGAAATCATAGAGATTCTGTTATAGGTAGAAAAAAGTCAGCAAAACTTCAGCTGACAACAATTTTAGTCTGAAAAAAAATCATTCACTTTGAAAAAATTTTAGTCATGTTTCGCCGATCAATTTCCATCCTTAAATTTCCAAAGACAGACAATATATAATTTGTCACTTTCGTCGACTTTTTAATCTTTTTTCAGAACCGTAAGTAAAAACAAGTTATTGTTCTTTACAGCATTATCGGAAAATTCGGAAAATGTATGAATGATTGGATTCTAATCTAGTATTCTAATAATTCTAATCTGATTTCGTCATGGCTTACTCTTTCCCTGTCAGCTATTCAAATATTCAAAGAAAAGACAAACATAATCCAGTACCATAGCAAAAGTTTAACTTCTCTTTCCTGACTTCTTTAAGTTAATCATCAGTATGAGATATATTTTATTGCTGCTTACATAATTCTTACAGACCCCTCCACCACCTCCCCCTGGGAACAAGGTTGCTCCCTCCCACACGCAAGGATTAAGTAATATCGATCCCGTTTGAAAAAGCTTAACTCTATCTGAGGCAGGCTTTTTTGAACTCACTTGACCAATTAAATCCACTTATACTAAACTAAACCAATTGCAACCAAACTTGGACCAACAAAACTTCAACCTATAGCTACCGAATGACATCATCACATGACCAAAAAGGTGATCGCAACGAGTCTATTTCGGCACGCGTTACACATTAGATTCGTAAGTGTCTTTAATGAATGAAATAATGAAATAATGGTGAATCAAAGAAAATATAAGTTTGTCATACCCACTGTCAATTATTACCAAGTGCTCTGTTTTAAAGGGATTCCGAGGTGAAAATATAAGTTGGGTTCATATGAAAGAGGAGAAAAAATGATGAACGCCAGTTTTTATTTCATCTCAATCCGACTTTTCGTTCTTGAGATATTTGGGTTTAAAGATTTGTCATTTAGGGAATTTCCCTAAAATCCCTTTAAGCTCGAGTAAATATGCCCAAAGTAAATAGTCTTTTATATTATTATCCTAGATTGAAAGAATTGAAGAAATGTACATAAATTCACCTGCTTAAGTCAATTTATGGCAAGGTGATTGAAACCTCCGTGTCTAACAGACACCTACTGGTCTTAGCAAAAGTGCCCTCAAGATTTGGCCATCGCTCAATCTCAAGAAAAGTGTCCGTTTTTTGGAGGTGTCTCCGCTAGTTGTTGATTCATGCACACTAGGCTCATTCCACTAAAAAACCCGATTTGAGTGAAAATAGAGCCCAATTACCGGATGTCCCGGTATATTTGACTTGGTCTCTGCCGCTACTCACCCCTTACCCCTCCCTCTCAATTGCCCAGCAAAAACCCTTTCTTGAATTTGGTTAAGTGCTGTGAAAAAATTTTCTTCAAAGTAAGATTAACTACAACACAATGTCCAGGCTAAGCACTTGGACTAATTAGCGCTTATACAAAAACGTATCTCAATTTTCAGCATGTTTGGATGTGAGTTTCTTTCAACTTATCGGCAAAAATCTATCAGTTTGATGAATTTTCATATTTATGGCTTGTTTTATTGAAAAAGAGTTTTTGAGCTTTATGTTTTGAAGGATAATGAACATTTCCAGGTAAGATATTATTTCAGCTTAGGATCCCTTTAAGTGTAAAGATAGTACAATGCTCTTGTATGTTCGATTTCTCTTGCAGGCATGTGAAATCATCTCCTCCACCCTTCTTGGCAGGGTGTGAAATAAGCATTATAAAATGAAGAGTCATTTATAAAATTTTCATCTTTTTGATCGGACTTACTGGACTAACTGAATAAATTTTGAATCAGTTTGGTTGGACATCATCTAAAAATGTGAGGACATGTCCAATGCCTGGCCCTTATTTTGCAACCTATCTTGAGTGGGGGAAGCAGCTCAACACTGCTCAAAATTGTAGCAAAATACAGTCAAAGCTCTAATCTACGGACACTCTAAAAGGTGGGGAGCTCTATATAACAGACAAGTTATTTCCTCCCAGCAAAACACCCTCCCTGTTTTGAAGTAACAGACAGCAGGTATATCAAATTAGCAGGCGAAAATCTTTTCCCTATTGATGCAATCCAATATTTGAGCAATGACTGTAGCCCAAAATAGCATGATTGGTTAATTCGAAAATTTTTCTGGTATCAACTTAGCACTAGGACAACAAAAAAAAAGTATAAGTAAAAATCCTATGCTAATATTGGAGGGACACCTAGCCAAGAAGAAGAATAAGCAAATCGATATGGTGAAGCAAAGAGAGTACACAAACATTCTTAGCATACTTTTTAGAGAAACAGCAATATCAAGCGCAAATTTAATGATCACATGTCTACAATTGTCATTGACATATATTTACCAGGTTTTTGGTCTAACTATTTTTATTAGAGACCTTTAGCAAATACAACAGGAGAAATTTGAGCCAGGAGATTGAAGGCAATGCATTGCATCTCAAATTTTCTTTCGAATTTCTTACTGTCGTCGCTAATTTGAAAACGCTCCTTCCTCTGTTTAACGTTTTCTACAAAACCTGTGGTTGACAGATGGAAGAGTATGGAAAACGTTGCAGAAAATTTATCTGCATAAGTAAAAACTATTCCCTAATATTGACATATCTGTATTTCAATTTTTCCTGAATAATTTCTCATTGATATCACCAAAAACTTGACTGTAGTTTATCATTTTTATGTTATTTTATATTTTGATTTTGATGTTTCAATATAAGGGTTTCACACTTCTTTTTGCTGAAGCAACTATTGACGACGGAAAGTTAAAGACGACAGATATCGTAATTTACTGTTGTCATGAAATCTTACAAGTTTGCTAAAGGCCTCTATTTTTGTGTCAACAATAGAACGGAAGCTTTCAGAAATTTCAGCAATCGGTTGTGCGGACACCTTTTTGCACCCAAACTGTTCTTACTTTATATATGTGAGCGCAGATTTGACCAAATATATTTGACACATTTTTGACTTTATGAAATATGTTTTGACTTTATGTAAAGGCATTCATTTTAACTTTATAGATATGATCAAATTTTGAAAATGTATATTTGAAATTTAAAAATATGTATACAAAAACTGACTTTAGTCAACTATGGCACATCATATCCTACCAAGCATTTTTTGCAAATGATAAGAAACTGCTTAAATATATGCTTGAATATCATATAACAAAAAGAAAAAACCAAAGAAGATAAATATATCAACATTTTGCAATGCTTTTTACATATCGAATATTAACAACAATACTGTACCTAGCAATGCTTGGATTATCATAATCTAACAATAAATTGACTGATGTACTAAAGCAGATAATTCATGGTATCATAAGAATATTGAATTTTTCCAGGTAAATACTAAAAATCTCAAGAAGTTAAGGCAATCATCAGATTGTGGACATAAAATCTTTTCAAATTTGCCAATTTTAGAAAATTATGTGGTCGCAATCTTAAGATATAACTATTTACTGGACGATAGGTAATAATCGCCTAATCTATGTACATTGATGGATAATTTTATTACAACTTAATTTAGCAGTATACCTGGTAATTAACAGGGAAAGAAAAAAACTTTAAATGTGAAATATTGCCACTGCAGAAAGAACTGACATTTTTCAAATATACTATTTCAAGTGTGCTCTGTCCAATGCAATTGCTGACTTTTTGTGATTGGCAGCAGAATCGGAAAAATATCAATTTTTAGCATTTCTGTTAAACACGTATAATTCTGTTAAATTATTGGGTAACTGTTAACAAGCGAGACTCCCATTAATTAAAACATTTCTCTAACTGTCTACCCACTTTTTTTTTCATCTAACCTATTGGTTTGTCTGCTCGTGATACCAAGTCTGCAGCCAAAGAAGGTTTTCTTATTGATATCTCAAGATTTTCTTTCTTAAGATTTTCAGCCAGGGTTTCTAATCGATTGTTGAAAGTTTGATTCTACATTCTTTACAAGAAAATAAAAGCTGTTATTATCATCATTATTATTATTATTCACCATATTTCTGAATTTGTGTTTTTTTGATTCTAAGTACAGAAGCATGGTCACGCGATGCACTGACAAGTGCACCTTCATTTCAGTGGCAATCTATTATTACCTATTAGCTCAATAGTTATAGACTCATTTCTGTTGTGTTATTTGTTTTGATTTTCCCAGGTTTCAATGGCCCCCTGGTTGGCAGAAAATGGAGACCTGGTAGGCAAAGCACCTATCAGAAAATGTTTTTAAAGTTATGTAGCAAAAGAAAATATTTGGATCTTTAGTATATTTTGTATAGAGGTATAAGATCTTTCCAATATCAGATCCTTCCCTGGTTATCTCCAGCAACGCTTAAGTTTAACTCTATTCTTGTTGCGGCTTTGATAGGCATTGGAAGGTTGGGAGGGAGGGTACAATTACTCCTTCCCCCCCCATGTTCAAATCACTTATTGTCAACCAAACTCAAAGAAACTTACCTGGAATTAAAGTACCATGTGAAGCTTCAAAAAAACCTACTTGACCCCAAAAATCACGTGCCCACTTGCCTTTGTTAACAAAAACGCTAAAAACTGATGTTTTGGGGTCCTATATTTGCTATTTTTTCAGGAAACCAGTTTAATATTTAACAAAATGTATTATATCAAAACTTTAACTTTATATCAAGGAAATATTGGCATTTTGAGGGGTCTGGTCACGTGAGAAGACAATGTCATCAAAAACAAAAAAAGTTGATTTTGCAACAATAATAACTTTGGATAAGAACAAGGATGTGAACTTAGAGAAATTCGGAAAATGTCTTTAAAAATGGCAACTCCAATGCATACATAGTTAGGCACCCAAGAAAATTTTGCTTCCAATGCTATAAATTATCTATCTTGGCTTTGAATATAAGGGATTTTTACAATACTTTTTACAATACAAGACTATTTATTGTATTTTCTAAAGAGAAAAGGGGGTTTTTCTATATTAAGAGCCTTGTTCGAAAACTCCAGAGTTTATCAATTTTGAAAAAAATCTGGATATTCGGAAATATCCGAAAAATTGACATCCTTACAAGAACAAGGGTTATTTGATGTTCATGACGTCACAGTGACGTTGACATATATTAGTCTCGCCAAGCTCTAATGTCTCTAATAAGACTTCTAATAAGAAAAGTTTCAATATAAGATAGCTTTTAGTTGTTGATTTATCATTTAGAGAGATTTTTATGGGTTAAAAATTACTACACACACTTCTAAAAAAGAACGTGTGGTCAGGGGGGAGAGTCATCAATAAAAAATTTTTTAAAATATGCATTATTAAGTTTTAGAGAGTGATAATTTCAAGTCAATGGCTTTTATAGTTTTTTAGAAGATTTTTCTCCCCCCTCCCAGTCCAGCCAGAATAGGATTAGAAGCCATTGTTTACATTTTTTCCCTTTCAGTCCACAAATTTTTGCCAATCAGTAATTCTGTGAAAAGCAACTAGTGAAGACAAGTCATGTGACTTGGAAATGAGTCTATAAAAAAGAAACCTTGATATTTTATTCTATAATGTACAGTACCTTCTTTCTCACCCTTCTTCTTTCTTAAGTGCATCTAAATAAGATAATGAGCACCTGACAAAAATCTAAAGTTTGCCTTAACAAAAAATGTTTGTTTTCAAAAAACATTGAATGTATTCAACCCAGTAACTATTAGTGTCTTCTATAGACCTCCAAGTGATCATAAGTTTCTTGAATATATTGATAACAAATTTGAACTATTAGGAGCAGAAAAGAATGAGGTATTCATCCTTGGAGATTTCAATTTGAACCATTTTCAAAAGGATCAATATATTTTTGACAAAAAGTGGCTTTGGCTGTGTATGTGGCTTTCTAAAGAAGTATAAAGAACTTTTGTTCTCTTTTGGTTTAAAGCAACTGATTAAGTCTCCTACAAGTCTCCTGTTGCAGGTCACTCTTTTTCCCTTATCAATCATATCTTAGTGCTTTGAAATGCAGAGTATTATCAAAGTGGTGTCATTGACATTGGATTATCAGACTACTCCTTAATTTATTCACTAGAAAAAATGTCAAACGAAAATTCTTCAAACATAAGCCAATTTTTTCCTGCTACTTTCAGAACTATGATAGTGAGCAACTTTTAAAAAATCTAGAGGATACTGGCTTTCTGGATTACAAAAATTTTGATTGTGTTAACTTAGCACATAATAATTTTGTAGTGAAATTTTCTGACGTCATCGGTAAACTTGCTCTAGTAAGGGTTAAATATTTTTATTTTTTTTTATATCAACTATTAATACCTTTCAAAAGGGCGAAAAGAAAATGAAAAAGAAAAAAATACACAGCACAATCATTCTACCTCAGTGCTTTTAGGTAAAAGAGTACATGAAAAAGGGGAGAATTATTGATAGTTTGAAAAGCAACAGAGAAACGTGGCAAGATAACAAAAGAGGAAAAGAGAATTGGCAAATTAACAAGAAGATCAACAAGTTAAATTAATCTAGAAGAAAATCGACCAGATTCCTTTAAAAAACGAATGACTGACTTCAACATCATACAATTACTCATATCATCTAATTGCTCATTGCCATATAAAAGCAATCAAACTTTGTCAGTGGGTGATAACTTCACAAAATCTATAAAAATGCTAGAAACAGATTCAAAGATATTTTTGCGGATAGCCGAAAAGTTATGACAACGCACAAGATAGTGCTCAGTAGTTTCAATTTCTGCTTTACAGCAACATAAAGCATTGACACATTCTTAAAAGTTAAGTCGAAACTTATGTTCATTAAGGTGATTTAAACCTAGCAGTATTCTTGTTAAATACCTTACACCATCAGGGTCATGACTATCAAACACCGGGTTTGCTGACCGCCATATGTATTTTAGGAGATTTGCTTTGAAAGCAATTGATTCTGGAACAAAAAGTTTTATCCTTAGAGTGTCTAGATGGATAGAACACATTATTCACAGGCAAAGCTTTATTATAGATAAGCACGTGACTGGGAAGATTCAATTTTGAATAATAGCGATAAGCTACGAAATCATCTATGTTCTTTCTGACTCTCGAGAACGAGCTGGTTATATAGCTTCTCCCTGGAGGTTCCCTGGATACAGCCTGTTATGGCAAGACAAGCTTTATACTGAAGTTATTCATTTTTCTGTGAAAAAGAATCATTGAAGGGTTTATCAAATATAACATGGCCATAGTCGAAGTGGAGCCTTATAAGCAAGAAAGAGAACAATTTTTTAAGTTTAGCCACTCCTTGTTATCAACATGCTGATTGAAGAACAACTTCTTATCCAGAGTATTACCAAGATGCTTTTGCTCATCACAATCTTTGAAATCTGCTAAATAAAGAAGTATTTAGTACTAAAGATAGTGCTCAAATTTTCAAGGACTACTTTTCACGCCTTGCCAAAAATAACCAGTTAATGACAAAATGACTGGAAAAATTTTTAGGGGAACAGACATGTGCAAAGCATCAGGGCTTGATGATATGCAGGGTTGAAAGATAGGGTCAGCATAATCAGCAAGCCGTTGAGGAAGCTCTGCGCAGTATTCTACAGAAACTTGGTTCACTGATTTAAATAATAAGATATTTCATGGCTTTAAAAAAGACACAGTAATAGGGATGATCTTAATCGACTTCAAGAAAGCTTTTGACACTATTGACCATGGTATTCTTCTCCAAAAACTTTCTGTCCTCAATTTATCCAAGAAAACAGTCACTTGGTTTGAGTCATATTTATCAAATTGCTTTTTCAAAGTCTCTCTTCAAAACAAACTTTCTAGTTGTGGTACTTTTGTGGTGTCCCCTAAGGTTCAATCCAGGGCCCACTTCTTTTCCTAATTTATGTTAATGACATTCCTAGACCTGTACTCATATGTCTATGACCCTTGTCTTCTTTTTCAAAGTAAAGATGTATATCTGATAGATAGCATTTTGATGGAAGAATTTTCTGAGCTATGTGATTGGCTTATTAATAATCAGCTTAGCATACATTTTGGCGGAGATAAAACTAAGAGCATTTTGTTTTGCCTCAAAAGGAAAATGAATAAAATAGAGCCATTACATATACCTTATAAGGATATCATAATGAAGCAACATTCAAAAGTTACCTATCTAGGCTGTGTTCTAGAGGATAATTTATGTGAGGAATCGATAATGTTGCAGATTTTAGTAAAATTAACTTGCGATTAGCCTTTCTCTAAAGAAAACAAGAAATCCTGATGCCATATTTAGGAACATTATTATGTAATGCCTTATACAATCTTATTTTGATTATGCATGTTTAGCTTGGTACCCTAACCTTAGAGGTAATGTACGCTTCCCAAAGAGATATTGACAAACGACAATATAAAGATAAAAAGTGATAAACCTGCAACAAAGGATCAAAACTCTCAACTTTCTTTTTCTCCAATCGGCTGTTGGCCACTCTTGTCAATTGCCTTGCAGAAAAAATATTTTGAAAAATCTGTTAATCAGTGACGTCATCGTGATCCAAAGCCGACAATTTAGTGTAATTAATTCTTAAAATATTATGACAGACAAAAGGCTAAAACCTAAAACAAAAGATAATTACTGTTTCGGTAATTGTGTGAATTAATATTGTGCTTCGTATCATACTTAATTATCATAAACATGAATAGAATCAGAGTTAGATTTTCTATTAGTAGGAGCCTGGTTAGGAATGCGATAACATCATCAATAATTATTCACATAATAAAAATTATTTGCAAATGCTAACAAAAAAATATTTAAGTTCTGTATCTGGCCACGATAAATGTATGTAAGAAATTTCCTTATTAAATTGTGCCCACCGAGGCTTATTTTAAATGATAGAAACAATACCATACTACAATAAAAAAAGAGACTCCAGTCAGACCAAGAAAAATGTATAAAATTTGCTCGAAACTACACCTTAGGCATCACATAGAATTAGAACAAATAAAAAGATTAATTGACTGCTGATTCAAGAAAGATTGGTTTTTATGTCAACAGTTGGCACTCATAAGTTTATTCATTTGGAATCTCCAATATATATGAATGATATTTTACAACTAGTTAGTCAGCCTAAATCAACTAGAAACTCACTTTAGAAAATGAAGCTTTCTTCTCAAAATACCGATTATGGTAAAAAGTCTTGCCTGTACTTTGGGCCTTACTTTTGGAATGGTCTCCCAAGATAACACGCTGTAGAGAAAGCTTTCTTTGAAAAGTGCGCCGTAAGAAAGTGAGATCTAAGTTAGATAATTTATTTGTACAGGTTATTATTATAATTGTTATTATTATTTTCTCATGAGGGACCACAATGAAAATCGAGCGTTTAATGCCTTGTTTTGCCTCATACCTGTTATCATGTCTCTGCTATTTTACTTTTTCAAATGCTTTTTAACCTAATTTATGGTTTTTATGAATTTATTATAATTTTTATTTGTAATTTAACATTTCTGTTTTTGTATTATTTCTCTGGTAACAAAATAAAATTACTTACTTGCTTACAAACCCTGAAATTTAGTGCACCTGACATATAGCATTCTCTAGAAGTAGAAAGAGTTTGCAGACACTTTATACACCGTTTTTGACAAGTTTATCTGGCTTTCCGAACATTACTAAGTTGAAAGCCAATTAATTTTTTTGAGAGCATCATCTTAGATTTAGTGTTGCATGGTTTTTTTTTTTAAGAAAAATCAAGAAATGAAAATCAGGGACTATATACATTGTTGTTTTCAGAAAGAAAATTAAAAATTTGCAGAAATTGTGCCCTTTTTAGTCAAATTTGTGTCGTTTCAAACATTTCTGGACCCTGCCCAAATTTTCTAGATTACTCTCTGGAAATATCTTTTGATTGGGAATTCAAATCTTTTGAATTTTCTGGGTATTCATACTAGGGTTTTAGAAATTTTTAAATTTTTAAAATTGACCAAGGATTGGCTGCAGTACAGGTGGATCACTGTTTTCCGCCTTACAGTGCCGCTTTTCCACAATTTTAAAACACCCCTGATTTAAGAGAAAAAAAAAAGTTTTGTCAAATATTAATATAGCATACCGCCAAATGCTCTAAATGTTTACTTGATTAATATCTTGAATCGATTAGAGCCACGAGAAAGGTGTTAAATTTTCTAAAATACCATACGAAATTTTTAAAACCATGT
Source organism: Cladonema radiatum (assembly GCA_025330745.1). NCBI lineage: Eukaryota > Metazoa > Cnidaria > Hydrozoa > Anthoathecata > Cladonematidae > Cladonema > Cladonema radiatum. Next base: position 1,088 of record JANSTP010191106.1, on the reverse strand, counting down.
TTACTCAGTAAGTTTTTTTTTCAGAAACGCTTGCTCCCTCTCACGGCTTTGCTCTGATCGTATAAACATCTATTTTTTCAATCTAGCAGAGCAGACCTTTACTTTGTCTACAGAAAGGTACTAAATTTTTTTAAATCAGTAAATGTTTTAGCACCTATCTAAAAAAATAGCAATAACTACTTACAGAAATACTTCTTTGACAATTTGTAGTACATTTCCATCGAGAAGGGTTTGAAGAACATATTCAAAGGAAATTTTGATTATATTCAAATCATGAGCAAGATTTTTGTTATTATGTATATTTCAGCAATGTTCTTGAGGGCATGTTTTTATTAAAAACCAATAAGTGACTTATCCTTAAGTGGCTAATAAAAAAGAGCTAGTCTCAGATAAATCGCTTTAGCAAATGGACAGTGGGCTAACTTTTAGAAGGATGCACTCTGTACAGTATCGGGTTATACAAAATCCTACAAAATGCCTTTTCAAAGCCATAAATTTTACTCATAGAAGAGTTTTAACGTTGTTCCTGCAAGGTGAAAATATAAGTTGAGTTCATATGAAAGAGGAGAAAAAATAATGAACACCAGTTTTTATTTCATCTCAATCCGACTTTTGGTTCTCGAGATATTTGAGTTTAAAGATTTGTCAATTAGGGAATTTCCCTAAATAGTTGAAGAATTTGTGATGTCATCTAGTGTATAGAAAAATTCCCCCAATCTTGAATGTTAAATATCTCAGGTTATAATATAATTCCATGCATGAAAATTTATACAAACTTTGTGCACATTAAGGAAAATTCAATTACAAAAAAGATTTTCAAAAACAGTTTTCCTTCACTAGTTCCAGGCCCTTTTTTGTTTTAGGATCAGGCTCAATATCTACCCAACAAAGCTTTTTTTCAACAAATGAATTCTTTTTTTGAGTTCGGAATCTTCTGAAGAACTTTAAAAATAAAAAATTATTTTAAAAGATTTTTTCAAAAGCTCTAAATTGAGGACAGCATGATTTTCGAAAGGGGCCTGGGACTAGTGACCCAAAGCTTATTTATCAAAAAATTTATTGCAGAAGAGGTGTAATACACATCTACT
>JANSTP010190995.1:0-11806 GCA_025330745.1 Cladonema radiatum | reverse complement strand
TTTGTTTATAATAATTTATAAAACTTAATTATATTTTTTATTTCTATCTTTTTTTTTCTTCCCTTCTTTATCAATTTATTTATTTTTTAATATATTTTTCCATCATCATATTTTTCGCCGTGGCTCATCGTTGCCATTGCCAAAATAAACAACATGCGACCATCTGGCGACCGCCGACTGGTTCAATATGCCTGACCATGTCTGCCCAATGATTTATATTCCTTTCCTAGATATGAAGGTTTTCGTGTTTCTTTGAAGCTCTAAATCCACCATATTGCAAACTTCTGTACGTTCGTAACCAAAACAAAATATTCGAATTTCGAAAATAATGTAAACAAAATATTAGAATGCCGAAAAAAAATTGTCGAGAACTTTGCAATATGGCAGCTCATGGAGCTTCAAAGTTTTTTCTTGCGGTGAGTTGAGCCTTCATATTTAGGAAAGGAATATAGATCATTGTGTCTGCCCCACAGAGAATGCAATTATGGGATTGATTAAAAACTAATCACCTGACTTTCTGGTCGAAATAATTGATGCAGGCATGCACCTTCAAACTCATGCTCAATGCTCATGTGCTTGCTACTGTCTACACAGACATAAAAACAGACAGAGGAAAGCAGAAGACAAATTAACAAGAAACCAAGCTGTCCAGAAATGGAGAACAACAAAAGAGAATTCAAGAACTTCATGGACAAGGTTAATAAAAAGCGTACTTCAAACGAAAAAAGTAAGCAGAAACTTAATGAATTAGAGTATCTAACTGTTCAAAGACTATCAAAAAAAGCTGAGGGTAAAGCCCAAAAGTATGGCAGGAAAGGAGCCCTTGCAAATGTGAAATTTGACAGGAGCTTGACATTAGAGAATATCAAAAGGGCTTGCGAAGAACACTTTCAGGTAGACTCTTCTCTAGAGTGTGATGTATTAGGACGGGAACGTGACCCATCATACAATGTTATATCACAAATTAAAAAATTTGATGTTATCTATGTTCGCTTTAATGTTAAAGTCAACTTCTCTGCTGAATCTACTTGTGTTATCGACATAAAGTTAAAAAGTGGAAGTAAAAGACCTGCTGCATCAGTTGTTAGTAGTGCATTACTGAGCAGACACAGAAGGAAAGAATATGATGAATCTTTACCTGTGGCGCTAACCAGCTTTGAAGAAAAGTCTATTCCTCCTAGTAAAATGCTTTGTATTGGTAAGTTGATAAAGCCGCAAAACAGAAGTAGTTTCACGATAACTCTGGAAGAATTTTTTGTGTCAAAGCAATGTTGGAAAACTCCTTTTGATGCAAAAGTATCGGTAGAGATTGAACCTTTTGCTAAAGGTGGCTTTCGTGAGGTGTACCGTATCAACGGATTCAAAAAAATTTATGGTGAATATGTACTGAAAAAGTACTTAACTGATGCCAAAGATTTGATATCTTTAAATTTCAATTCTATTGAAGAGCACACAAGAAAAACAGTGCAAATGCACTCTTTAGCAAGGCATTTTGCTACTAAGTTTGCCAGTTTAGTTCCCAAAAATTTTGGTAAAACTTTCAAATTTACAAAATTGTACTTTGGGAAGTACCTCCAAAGTAATGTTGAAACATTTGTTACTGTTGAACGGTATTTAGCAGGTGATTTCGTGAAGTATGTCAATAACAATGGAGAAATTTTAGGGTCTTGTGAGGTTACCAAAAAAGCAGAAACTTTTGCTCACTTTACATATGAAATTTCTGGAATGCAACTTATTGTTGTTGCCCTGCAAGGTATTGGTTATGATCTCTGCGACCCAGAGATAGCAAGCACTAGTTTTACTGATGCCAGTGATGAAAGCATTTATTTTTGTGCAGGAAATTCTTCCAATGAAGTTATAGAAAAATTTTTCTCCATTCATAAATGTAATGAATGGTGTGATATTGTTTTGAAATGTATTTCAGAAAAAGCTGTACAAACGAAAATCTGATTATATAGGCAGTTTGTAATACAGCATATTTTTTAGGATTATTTATGTTTTTGCTTTTTGATTTGAGATATTTTAAAGAGATTCTTAATATTGTTAGGTTAGGAAAGTTTGATGCCATTTCTTTGTATTTTTTATGCTTTTACAGGCATTTTTTTGTTTTGATAAGAACCATATTTTTTACACAACATGGGACTGTCTTTACAGATATCTTTTCCCTTGATGAAATTGGAACCTTCTGAACTAAAATATACAGTACTGATTTTCAAGGCCAGTGGTTGTAGTTTAATTTACTTCTGTTCTCAGTTTGCCTTCCTGGAAAAATTTTTTCTTGTCTGACTATATAGGCAGTTTGTAATATTTTTTTATGATTATTTATGTTTTTGCTTTTTGATTTGAGATATTTTAAAGAGATTCTTAATATTGTTAGGTTAGGAAAGTTTGACGCCATTTCTTTGTATTTTTTATGCTTTTACAGGCATTTTTTTGTTTTGATAAAAACCATATTTTTTGCACAACAGTACTGTTCTTAAAGATATCTTTTCCCTTGATGAAATTGGAAACTGACTGAGCTAAAATATACTGATTTTCAAGGCCATTGATTGTAGCTAATTTTACTTCTGTTCTCAGTTTTACCTTCCTGGAAAAATTTGTTCTTGTCTTGATAGGGGGTCTCACTCAAAAAGAGTTTTATTTTCAGAAAAAATATCCTGTAACCATGGTATGTAATGATACTCAAATATAAGTGTAACTGATATTCACATTATTTAATAAAAATTTCTTTAAATAAGAGACGGTCTAGAGTATCTCTTCTTTTAAGAAAATCTGATTATCTACTGTGTCTTTGCATACAAAACAATAAGTCACAAATTATAGGTATCAAAAAGGAGGGTCGAAAACAACGGACTGCCAACATAGCAACTCATTTGCAGCTATTTCATTTTCCAGCGTATTTCCTTAAATAAGGAATTCTAAATTTCTAGTGTGACTCCCCTGTAAAATCAAAGAGTCCAAAACCCGGCTATAAGTACTTCTGTTTGTTACTATGGAATATACATTGTAGGCATTTTTAAAACCATTTGATATTATGTGGAAGAAAATGATTATTTTTTTCACTTCTTTTAGCAAAGGCAAAATGCACCTAATTTAGTATTTACAATACATTTTTGTTGAAATGGGAGAAGAGCCGACTTGAAGCAATCAACTCTTGAAAAAACATCCTTTTCAATGAGAAAATAAACGTTTTAAAACAGTATTTTAGGCAGGCAAAAATAACTTTGGAAATGCGCGGCTTTAGTGCATTTGCAGTAATTAGACAATTCCTTAGTTTCAGAGTAAGTTTGGCAGAATTTATTTTGGCGGGCCTAAGAAAAGATTTTGCTAGAATCAGTTTCGGTGCAAAGAAAAAACAGGCAGATAATTACTAAGAGTTTATTAAAGTAGCTATATTTGGCAGAAACTAATTTTGGTGAATCTTGGAAATCAATTTCGGTGAATTTTTCAGTACGCCAAAGTGCTTCATCACTAAAGCATCCAATGGAGCTGTTCTAGAAAATATCTGATCTACCGGCATTTTTAGCTACTTTAGAGGAAGAAAGTGTTTGCCGAAGAAAATTTGGCGGTTTTAGTGGTTTTGATCAAATCGCAAAAGTTCTTTCCCGCAGAATATTTCAATATAAATGAATTGCTAAAAAATTTTCACACAAAATATTTATGACTACTTTAATGTTAGAAACTTTCGTGGGAAGAAAGTTTTGAGTGTGAGATATAATTCCTCCAGGGAAAAATAAAATGCTAGTTTGTCAGAATATTCACGACTTATTGTCACATTTTCAACTAGTTAAATAACGTTAATGAAGACATTATATTGTATATAAAACAAATTTTGAGCTGACGCCACTAGTTGACGTCATCTCGGAATAAACAATACACTTCGTTGGTATATCCGTTTTTGTCCACGTTTAATCCGTCAGTTTTTTCTCACGAATTTTTTCAAAATACCTTTGCCGCAAAAGTTTTTTCCCACGAAATGCTTAAATAGGATATTAAATACAAAAAATTGTTTTGATACATATTTCTCTCTCCGCAAAAGTTTTTCCCGCAGAATATATGCAAATGGCTCAATAATGAAAGGTTTTTCCCGCGAAATATAAAAATTTGGCGGTTTTTTCAATCCGCGAAAGTTTCTGACATTAACGTTTCCTAACTGCCATTATTATCTTGAAGATATAACAATTCATTCGTTATTTTAATCTTGGGGGGTTGTTTGGGTCTTCGAATTTCTCTAGAAATTAATATCGCATTTTATGTCATTTTTCATTTCCAGAGAAATACACCTCGATTTCTCCCTCAACTTATCGCATTTGGTGTTTTCTTTATTAGAAAATCGGCGAATATAACGGCAGTTAATTACAGTAAGTATGATCATTTCAAGGCCCCATTTCATCTTTTTCCTTATAATAGAAATTTTTTTTAAACAATCGATCCGCAGAAATAAATTCCGCAAGTAAGATATAATTAAATTTTCGGGAATTCAATTTTGTGGCTGACCAGAAACATTGTTTTCACAGGAGTTTTATTTCACTGTTTTACGCAAAATTTTCTTCCCTTTATAAATGATTTAGTTGCTGACTAACAACCCCCTCCCCCTGTCATTACCATAAGTCCGATGATTCACGCTTTACGTTGGTTGAGAATTTATCATCTCCATTGTCGCAAGTCAATTAATCGAGTCCAAATATAACGTAAAAGACCGTTATATTTTCTATTAATATGCAATGTTTCCTTGCTTTGTGCTACAATTTTTTTGGCATTTTGTCACTCTTGGGGGTAAAATACTAAAGATTACTAAAAACAAGATCTTATTTCTTTGCCACCCGTTCTTTTTACTTATCAACATCAGGGTAATTACAAATATTACAAATAAAAACTTGCAAAACTTCGTAACTAGAAATAAAGATTGTTCATAAAAAGATGCTAATCTTCAAAGGATATTCTTTCTAATGGTTATTATCGTTATCATCTCGGTTCGAAGTTGTCCTTCAGGTATACAAAAAGTTCAGAAATGTTAGGTGGATTTCGTGCTTCTTTCAGTTCGTCACAACGTGTCGTTACTAACGACGATATGTAGTCATTGAGGTTGTCATTTTCTTCATCAAGTATCTCTGATAATTTGCTGACCTCAAACAATTTTTCCTCGGTAACAGTGGTACCTTAAACCATAATAATTATAGTAATATCGCTGATAAGAAAGTTGCGAACCGGCTACTTTTCGAGGCTAGGATCGAGTTAGATTTATCCTAATTTTATAACCAGTTGAATTTATCGTGTTTAGGCAATGGAAATACCTTTAACAAATACCTGAAAACATTTCAATAACGGAAGGGCCTCCAAAACATTTATCAAAAGAATTCTAATATTAGTACACTGGACTCTCGATATAAGATACCCCCCACGGGGCACATATAATTGTTCGCCAAGCCGAGAGTTCGCTACATCGGATGGGAAAATCCAAATGTTTGTGTCCGAAGCGACATAAAGCTTAGTTCGTAATGTCGAGAGTTCGTTATATCGGGGGTTCGTAATATCGAGATTTTACTGTATATTCTTGAAGCTAATCAATCAAAAAATACAGACAAAAATACTGAAAAAACACATACCACATTCAACGAGACCATATCTCTCTGGAAATGAATGGATATGATTTGGAATACCATCTGGAAGGACGGTATTCTTTTGGTGCCGGATCCTATGACTGTTCCACATATCAACAAAAATATCTGCCTCATGTTGAATGATTGGAATCATGACGTAAGCAAGAATATGCCTAAAAGGGTTTATAAAATTATATAGACATAGACATATTAGTAAAGACGCAAAAAACCTGTGGGCAAAAACTTTTTTAATTATCATGGAAATATTTTGCTGAAAATAAACTTTGCGAAGAGCTTGATTTTTCCGTTAAAATTCCTTCTTTTAAGTCTATTTATGCCGGGCATTTTGCGATCAAATAAACCGGTTGGGCAAATTCTGCCCTCCTTGCTAACTCCGAAAATACTAATTTTATGGTAAAAAACTTGGCACATACTTAAAACAACTCTTCTTGAGCATAACAAAACACTTTTAGTATGATAAAGTCATCAAAAAATGATGTCATTGTTTTTCCGACGACCAACGGTAGGGCGAAACCTACCAAAAAGCTTTTTTCATGCAGTTTTCACCAAACACCTTTAAATCCCAAGGGCTTTCACAAATGTTCCTGGTTCCAGGATAATAGTCCCGTAAATCCAATTTTTTCCGTATGGGGCACAAAATCTGCTTTACCACGGCTCAAATGGGCGGTTGCTATGGCAATTAACACTTGAAACTAATTTTGGGTATGGCCAAAGAAGGTAAAAGAAGAAGAAAATTGAAAAAGAACGAATAATAAGTCATTATTCATTATTTCATAATGTCTTCTTTTCTATCCCTTAAATACCTTTGTAATTTCACGAAAAACTTCGGGTTAAAATTAAAATATTTAAAATTTTTGGTGAGTAGTAATTTTCGCGAATAAGCTTTCACATAATATTTAAGCCTAAGGTAAATTTACTTTTGCGAAATAGGCATGTGAAAATTAGTACGCTTCAGGTAGATTAAATCTAATCCATTAAATGCAGTAGCTCTAGCAATTTTTATTTTTTCAGGACTATATAGAAAATCAAGGAATCGGGAATCTCGCAGAATCGTAAGTCAGCAAGTTGGGAGAATGGACTAGTATATCTTTTGACTTTTCACAAAATTTTTAAGTGGGAAAAGATTTAGACCGACAGCATCCTTTAATCTGGCTCTGCGCTAAGTCCTGGGGGCGAGAGTCAATTTTGTCAAAGATATCAAGGAGGCAAAACATTATTAGATTTGTAAATGTAAAGATTTATTATGGAAAATTTCATGAAATTATCTATATTAATCTGTAGAAATTATCACAAAATTTTTAAATTTCTTTAAATGTTTCTTTAAACATTTTGATACCATCATAACTGAGCATAACATATTTTCTGCTATTACTAAAATCAAGGATGAAAAATCTCGAAAAAGATCTCGAAAAGTCTTTTAAAAAGCTTGAAAATTTCAATGAAAATTCAATAAGTATATAATTAAATGGTGCTTCCATTGCTTTTGGTACTTTCTGACAAAAGTTTTTGATGGGGGTACTAAGTAAATTAAATATGAATTCGTTTTTCAGCACTATTACACTTCAACCTTTTTTTGTTGTTACATAAATTCAAATTGGTTTTACTTCGCAGCAAAAGTATCACAACCATAACTTTATCATAAAAGAAAAAACAAATTTTTAAATGAAAAGATCAATGTTTCTTCAGTTATCGCTTTGCTTCAAGTTGACATGAGGTTTGAAGCCTTTCAAAAAAAGAAGAGAATTATTTATATCCCATAAAGTTATCCTGGAATTCGAACTGACATTAATGAAAAATCCAGATATCTGGATATTTTTGGAAAAATGGCATCCTTGTAAAATACTAACTGTAAATACCTAAAGGATAAATTTTTTATAAAAAAATGTGGAAAAATAGACATGAAAAAGTAGACATGATGTCAATAAAAATATTTCAACTATAAACATTTATCCTGGTTACTGGTGCATAAAATATTTATAATGAAAACTGTATCATAAGGTACCTGTGTAACTGGTCATGTGGGTTATAAAGTTGATTTTCTTTCAAATTTCTAAGTTCTTCTTTGAAGAACTTTTCAAGCTTTTCATGAAATTCCTTCCACCATCTTTCAATCTACAGGACAGTGACTAAAATCTTAAAATTTAATTTGAACAAAATTATCTAGACTATAAATCTTTTGTATAATGTATTCTGCAAATAAGCCCCCATGCAGTGTGCTTAACATATTGTTATCTTTTGTATTTTGTAAAATTCTATATAGATATAATGAATATATTGAAAGTATGTCATAAGATAAAGGCCCAGGGATCAATTTTCAAATTATTAATGCATCTGTTTAGTTAGATTACTTCTTCAGGCAAAGAAAATATTGGGCACAGCATATACACAGTATTAAGGAGCCTGACCTCAATGTAATATATAAATATGGTATACAGGCATTACAAAAATGCAATAAAAAATATGAAAAGTAATCAAAAATACAAAGATATTTCAAAGACAATTATGCCTGTCAAACTCAATAAGAAAATGTTTTGTTAATGATGAAAAAAACCAAGCCCATGACATTGAATATATATATAAAAAAGTGAAAAATAAAAAAATAAAAAATAAAAAAGATAAAACCAAAAGAAAAGAAAAAAAACCATAGAAGTAAAATAAATCTTAGATATTTAAAAGAAAATATATTGTGGCAACGATGGGCCACCATACAAGAGCACTCTATCATTCTTCCAGACTGTGTTCTTGAAATTTAAGGCAGACGTCAAGAAAGATGGTAAAGTGTCTCATTTGTTAACAACTTTGTTGATGGAATAGTTTTCACGAAATAAACCAAACAACAGTTCTAGCATGGCACTCCAGAACCCTTGGTTCATGATTTCTATTTCGTTTTCATTAAATTATCAGTTGTTAAAATTTTGAGGAAATATTATGAATCGTGTCAGAAAAATGCAGTAAATTGAAATTTTAAGGGAACGTCCAGGCGTGAGGAATTTTTTATGATCAACTACTGTACAATAGGTGACAAAAAACACATTACTTAACAGTTTATAATATCTTAGAATTTATTGATGGTAAAATACTCTTCGTTTGAATTGCATTAATGATTTCATCTCTGATCAATGGATTCTTCATTTTGCCTTGAACCTTTTGCGTATCAAATGATCCACTTGTCTGTATTAAACTAGAGAAAATAAATGGTTGGCTATCATCGACGCATCTATAAAAAAGTGAAGCTGCTCAAAAGCTAATCTTGGTATTAACTTTTTTCAGTCATTCCAGACATTCAAGTCTTAAGTACAACACAAGGGAAATATGTGAGCAATTAAATTTTATAATGACAGATAGCACTGCACAAAATACCAAGGTTGCGGAAAAAGAAAAACCCTATAAAAAGTTTAAATAGATTAATCACCAATAAATAAGTCTTTGAATCTCCGCTTCACAATCCATTCTCAGGTATGTAATGACTTGGATCTTGATCCGACACCAACAAGACTATTCTGCAATATTGACCCACTTCAATGTTTCAAAGAAAAATTAGAGACCTTTGCCAAAAAATCCATGATGAATTAGGAAAACAAAAAGTCAATGATTAGTTCATGGTAGATATTGATGTTAAGGACAAGTCAGTTATATTCAAATCATTAAAACGTTTATCAAATTTTATCAACAACCATGAATATTCATCTAAACCAGGAACAGGGACAATCACTTTGGTGACTATATTCAACCCAAAAAGACCACGTCACTATCACTCAAAGATCATCGTTTTAACCGTCTTAAATATTGTATGCTTGCAATGTTATATCACATAGATGACATCAGTGAATATCTCAAAGGCTTTCTTGTTTCTTGTTCTAACTCCGCAACGACGAGGCATTACATATTCAAATTTTTTGACTTTTAGTAAAATTTTATTAGGAAAAAATTGAAATTAAAAAATTGACTAAAAATTTTGACCATACCTGTCCAGAGGCCATTACTCGAACCCAACCCCCTCAATTGTTGATACTAATTGTTTGAGAAAACCTTACATAATAATCCTTTGACAATGATTTGAGGCAGTATTTGTGTCATGATTGTTTTGACACCTTGGCAGGAATAACCGATGTTAATAGCTTGACATTCTGACGTCGTCATGACGTCATTTGACGGTCTTTTCATAAATGACGTCATTTTTCGGATTTGTTGGAACTGTCGAGAAAACTGATGGCGTCATCGATGTGATGACGTCATCATTATTATTTTTGCATGAATCTTGTTCTAATGAGTTATTTAGAACTTCGGTGAGTTTGATGGTCATACCTACCTTGTAAACTTGAAATTTAAAGGGTGGGTCAATTGACCCCCCTCCCAATATTTTAAGGCAAAAAAAAAACCGGGTATGGATAAGGTTAATGGAATGTCGATATCAGACATGAGTTTTCTTGACATGGAAATATTGAAGCTTATTTATGCAGCTATTGCGTTACTTAATTGCTTGTTCTATTTAGATAGATTTAATAAATTTCTTCTTTTTTTTGCTAAATTGATTACAGTGTATTTTTAGGCAATGTGGTAACAATGCCACCATGCAGCTGCTTTGACTGGATCCATAACGTAGTAACATGCAAGCATATGATAGCCAGGATAAATACCGGCAATAATGGTTGGGAAAGTATTGGATCTTATAAACAGAATCTCCTTTTTGAATATCAACAAAGAAATATTCCTTCTAAATGTTGTTCCTTTGAACAATACCAATTTTCTTCCGTTTGAAAGTGTTGCCAACAACGATGCATAGGATTCAAAAGAAGAGACTGATAAGGAATGTTATCAACTCCCAAAACATTTCTTTCCAAAACTCGCCACTGTAGCCAAATATAGAAAGTTAGTGAAGCAACTCGATAATTATACATACAATGTGCACAATGAAGAACCTTTGGAAGATCTGCAAAACCAGCTCACACTGTCTATTGAGTTCATTGCAAATCATGTTGCCGAGGATCATGGTTTAATAATAGAAGAGCCAACAATCAAACACCTATCGAACAAACATATGACAGAAGTATTGGGTCAGCTTCTGCAACCTCCTATAAGAAAAGAAATTACAGGAAGAGTGGGAATCGGAGAAGAAGGATGTAGGGCGGCAAATCCTGTCGAAATCAAAAATTAAAATTCTGTTTTTTTGGAAGACGAGGAGAAGCCATCAGTAAACATAGTGAAAGGAGAGCAAACTCACAGGGCAGAAAAGGAAAATGAAATTGTAAATATTTAAATTCCAACAACAATTATTTCCAAACCAGATTTCAGGAACACAAACATAACTAATGATCTGCTTAACTTCAACTATGTCTAACTTTTGTCAATCAAACAAGAATCACAATCAAACCCAAGAAAGAGAAACAAAATGTTGTGCTTCGTCATTTTGTCAAAGGCCACGTTTTTGATGAAATCATTGATTCATTTGTATCATTTTTGTAAATGGATGGAATCATCAATCCCAGTAAAATCACTTAGCATTATTCTATGTTAATACGAAACAAAGAAATGTTTCAATCCTGGATCCTCTCAAGCTATAGAATATGAAGGATAATTTATCTTTTAGTATAAGTATAACAGTAGCTGTGAAAATTATACAGATAAAGATTAACCTTGATGTAGAACAGTTTACCATACTTTACAAAACCGCACAAAACACAAGTTGACGGGAAAAGTTGTTTGGGATTTGTATGCTACTACTCCAAACAAATTGCAGAAGGATGTATTTTAAACTAATTGATTTCCCACCCAATCAAGCCGAGCTAAGCTTGTAACAAAATCTGAATTCAGACCTGACTTTATAAAAAAAACCAATCCCTTGCTGACAAACCGAGGCCTTAAAATCTCTAAAACCTGTTTTAGGTAATGTTTACTAAGTTTGGTCAGGAAAGGGGAAGTATTGGTTTTGTTAGGGTATTAAGATCTTCCAGGGTGTTCCAGGGAGAGGGGTTCATTGTAATTCCTGCAAAATAGCGTTGGACCACGCTGAAGCGTCGTATTGGCCTGCTAAAGCAGTCCCGAAATTGCTGCCCGATCCTCTATCTTTAATAATGCTCTATGTTGATGATGATAGCGGCTTGCAGAATTTGCGGAAAGCCCCAGCGCCGGCCTGCCACTTCTAATTTTTATGAGAGCTCTGACCGAGAACTTTTCGTAAAAATGAC
>JANSTP010190662.1:0-11808 GCA_025330745.1 Cladonema radiatum | reverse complement strand
ATTAGTGGACAAAGTTTGGTTGCATAACTCCTTCTAGATCTTGAGTTCTTAGGGGGGGGGCGGAATCTGTCCCCCCCCATGGCTACATCATACCAAAAAAGCCCATGGCAAATAGGGTTAAGCTATACATATAGTTACCATCACAATTTGTGCTCATCAGATTTTAGTGGAGAAAATGGTAAATCGAAAGTGGAATTTCACGTTCTTTCAGATGGTGGTCGTGTATGTTCAATTCAATAAAATGCGGTTTTTAGTTGAATAAAAGGTATTTTACATTAAAATTATATACTGACTGGGGGTAGGGCAATTAAACCTGGGGTCAGGTTCAGATAACTAAGCCTAAAGTTATCCTACAGGTCGTTTTTTTTAATACATAGATTTTGATAAGCACGAATTGTGAGAGTAAGCCCCTCATAACCAAGTTGTTTTAATACTCTCTGTTTTTTGTAAATCAGAATTAATTATAAGCTTTATTTAAAGTACATTGTTATTTAATCTAGTTGTACATTTATTAAAGGTACTTAAGCACCCTCAGAAAAATAATTTGGTCAAATTTTGAGACTGCATAATTTTTAGCTCAATCGCTAGATAATCATGAGTTTTTTCATGAGTGAAAATTTGAAAAAAATTCTATGTGTAGTTCTTGAGTTACAAGCCCCTATATTTTTGGCTTTTCTGCTACAATTTTGTTAAAATCAGGCGTTTAATTTTCTCTTCATTTTATCTTTGTTTTCGGATGGTTTCTGCATAATAAAAAACATCTGTCAAATCAATAAACATTTTTAGTGATATTATACCTAATGTGGTCTTATCATTCTCAATGAGATGGCGATTCACGTGGAAACCATCTCAAAAAAGAAATTATTATCAGATATGTGTACGTAATGTTAAAAAAAGTAAAAGTGACGATTTTCAATATGGCGGCCATTAAAACAACAAATTTTCCCAGGTTTCAAATGCTGATATCTTAAAAACGACACATACAATTTCACAAAAAATTTCAGATATGGAATAACTCATTATTATCAAACGACTGAGCTAGAAATTATTCACTTTTAAAATTTGGCCAAATTATTTTTCTGAGGGTGCTTAAGTACCTTTAATAGTAACGTCACAAAGTATTCTGATCTCTTTTATCAGTTTTTAGCCACTCAGCTCCAACTTTAAGTGAAATGACCAAAACGACTACCGGGCTTTTACTCCTTAAATTATCTAGAGAGGGGATAGGGGTGTGCAGTATGACCTCAGCCCTTGTTTTCAAAGATATAATGCAAGTATGTCTGACTAAAAAAATTTCATGACAAAATTTAAGCAAAAATGTTTATGTTTGTGCAGACGTCATCAATTTTCTCTAGACAACCATATTAAATCAAGAGAAGCCAAAAAATCAGCAAAAAACTTTTTTTACGTCATAACGTTACCTTGCGGCAAATAAATTAAGTCAAGTGATTATTACCATATTGGCACTATAGACAAAACATATTTAGTGTCCAGCGTCATTCCCCAGAAATCAACGATAAAGATTATTGGGAAAATTTGATAATGAAAAATGAACGAGTGGTTCTGAGTAATGGCTTCTGGACAAGGAGGATCATATTTTGTGCCCAAAATTCTTTTTTAAGATGTTCCTAATAAAATTTCAATAATTTTATTCAAAGCTGGTCATCTAAATATAAGGTGCTCTGGAGTTAGCTATATCAGAAAACTACCATCTACATAGGGTTAAAGGCCGATTTTTTGGAAAAACCTCTGTGATGGAGAGCAGTTTTATGTTGTAAAGCTATTCTTTTCTTATTTTTCTATTTTTCAGTCAATTGAAAACAATTTAACACCAAAATGGTAGGTGAATAGGCATTTATCTTTGCTTTATAGCTATTTTCAGCTGAAAACCCATTTTTCAATATCACTACGATGAAGTGCAGTTTCTGGCCTCGTTTTCAAATCTGACCAGGATTTTGTTTTTACGACTTTGATTTTCATAATCAGCATAAAATTTCGAATCGAATGATATATAATAACCTTATTTCTCTCTTGGGTTAAGTAATATTGCTTCTTTCTGGAGATATTGAATTCTGCTCTGGGACAAGTACAACTAGCGAGAGAGAAAATTGTACAAAGTTTTTAGGAATCCTTCTAGATGAAAATATTTTGTGGAAAAATCATATTGACTATATATCTAATAAAATGTCTAAAAGTATTGGCATACTCTATCGAACTCGTGAAATAATCAGTAAAAAGGACTTAGTCACTTTGTATCACGCTTTTGTCCCAAGCTATCTGAATTATGCATGCACCTCATGGGCAAGTACATCAAAAATTAAGCTTGACCCACTTTTTGATAGGCAAAAACACGCCCTTTGAGCAATTAATTTTTTACCTTTGTACACATCAGCAACTTCCTTATTCCTTGATATGCAAATACTCTGTGTATATAAACTAAATGTACTTAACATTTTGTGTTTCATGTATAAGTGTATAAACAAGACTTCCCCAACAATTTTTCATAGCCTAGCAAAGAAAAAACCCCAAGGAAAATATTCACTCAGAAACGAAAATTCTTTGTACGAACCTAAGTGCAAAACTAAATTTAGCCAATTTTGCATTAAGTATGGAGCACCTCGTTTATGGAACAAGCTGATAAGCCCTGAAATATCTGAAATCGAATTTCTTCCACTTTTTCAACGTAAGTTGAAAGAGACAATAATTATTATTGAAGACATAACATCTTATTTTTAAACTTCTTTTAAAAAAAAAAAATATTTAAAGCATAGTACAACGCTATGTGTACGGAAAAAGGTCCGGTGATAAGGCTTTACGTCTTCTTCCGTGTGCCTAGTTATTATAAAATATGTGGATGTGCTTCATACATAACTTTATGACTTTTAGTTTTTAGTGTTTATTTTTATCTTTACTAGCCTTTTGTAATTATGTCTACATTGCATCGTTGTAATTTTGTAAAAAGCTGAACAAAATATATCTATCTATCTATCTATCTATCTAACTTTCTGAACTTTTTCATATTTTCAAAGAAGACCAATTCAATAATCAACTAGTCATCAAAATTCCTGAATTTCCTAAATTTTGTTTTTAGAATATACATCAGATTAAATTTTCCGTCGAATGATTAACGTATAGTGGAAAACTTCAACAAAGTGCCAGCTTATTTGCTATAAATTTGCTTCTTTCTGTAAAAGATTTTTATAATAGTTATAACTGTTAACAAAGAAACACGAAGCCCTTGGAAAAGCTTTATGTTCCTGCATAGGTCATCACCTATAGGTGGCGCCGGAATCAGAGTCCAATAGATGGGCACAGACAAAAACAAGAAACAATTTTTCATCTTTCAGAGTATTTTACTTCCTACATTGGTGAGTTTATGTGGCCCTATGCACATGAAGACGATGAAATATTTTTGCAGATAATAGATGATACTGCTTCCTCACAACCCGTTTAAATCTATGGTTTAGCCTCTAATACAAGGAGTATGTACAACATAAAAGAAACCAACAGAAGTTATCTCCTAGTGGGGTGGGTAGGCTCAAAACTGTAGATGACATCATTGTAGGCTGAGTAGGCCGAGTTGGCTCAAAAAAATGAATTACCTCTTAGTAGTCTGAATAGGCTGAGTAGAATCAAAAATATAGATTTACGTCATAGCAGGCTCAGTAGGCCAAAAAATATAGATTAACTCAGAATAGGCTGGGTAGACTGAGTAGGCTGAGTAGGCTCAAAAATGCTATAGCTGCTCTTTCTTTTCGACTATGACATCATGGATATATACCGCCAAAAGTTAACGTTGGCAAATCCACTAATTTTTTGTTATAGCAATGAAGCTCAGAGGTAATGTCTTTATTTTCTATAAAATAATAGTCGCCTATAAACAAATAATAATAACCGAATACCAAATCCAAACAGCTGGCAGCCAATCTCTATGGATTGTTTCAACTCAGGGACAACTGCTGACTTTTGGGGTATAGACTGACCAATCAGCTTCCTTAAACTCACAACTTTAATGTTATTGTTAAAATTTGCCATAGTAGTAACATGTAACAAAGTAAAACAAAAACCAATCCTGCTTATTACTTCCCTTCCCCCAGTCCATTAATAAAGTTATGACAACAGGGATGGCACAAGCCTACGTTGAAGCCCTTTACCAAAAGCTCAGAGTTTTCCAGACTTGTATTTTTTTCATCTTTTCTTTATTATTAGATATCAAATGTTGTAAGAAATTTGATATCTGGTAATTTGGAAAACGAAAAAGTGCAATCAAATTTAAGTTCAACTACTCTTGGAAGAGTCTTTTTTTTTTTTTTTTTTTTTTTTTTGTGGAAAAGCACTAATCAATAATTGCTATTTCGAAAAAGTTTGACTCTAATACTTTTAGTTTTTCAAAGGTTAAAAAAGAAAACATACATAAGGAAATTATGAAACTCGACTTAAATATTGCATAACGTTTCCTCACCAACATTTCCTGACACTTTGAAGGAAGCTAGTATAACACCAATACACGAAAAAGGTTATAAATTTGATTAGACAAACAATCCGCCAATCAGTATCCTTTCAAATATCTCGAAAATCTATGAGCGTTTAATCCATCAACAAATGGCATCTTTTTTTGAAGGTATTTTCTCTAAATATCAAACGCGTTTTAGGAAAGGTTATAATACACAAGTTTCTTTGGCCTCTCTTAATGAAAAACGGAGGAAATCATTAGATAATAAAAAAACAATTTGGAGCATTACTAACAGACCTCTCTAAGGCCTTTGATTTTATACCCCACAGCCTTCTTATTGCAAAACTTGCAGCTTACCGCTTCATGCCAAATTCAGCAAATTTGATCAAATCTTACTTGTCAAATGGTAAACAGAGCATTAAAATTGAAAACATATATAGTACCTGGCTTGAAGGTATTTTCGGCGTTCCACAGAGTTCAATTCTAGGACCTTTACTATTTAATATTTTTATATGTGAACTCCGCTAGGAGACAATGCTATAGATGTTAAAAATAAACTAGAGGCTATTTCTAGTAGTCTTTGCGACTGGTTCAAGAACAATAAAATGAAAGCAAATCCCGATAAATTTTGTCTCCTTCTCTCTTCTAAAGAGGACCATTTTGCTTACATATGGAAATTGAAAATATAAAGGAAACTAAAATACATCGTTGGACAGTAGACAGAGAGCTAAAATTTGAGACTTACATAAAAACAATATGCAAAAAACCCACCAGAAAATGCCAGCTCTGAATAGAATATGCAAATTTTATGAGCTTAGAGAAAGTAAAACTAATCTTTAATGCATTTTTTAACTTTTTATTTATTTATTTATTTATTTATTTATTTATTTATTTATTTATTTATTTCAGTTTATAAAGGTATTCAGCCAAAGTTTCATAAAAACAGTATCTACATTATAAATCACACACAATCACAATAATACATAAAATCCAATTTTCATTCTATGAAACTGGGAAACAGAAGAAGACCATCTAGGTCTTATCACTGGACGCTATTGAAGTTTAAAAATATGTTAGAGGTGACTATTTCTCAAGGATGTGTGTTTAGTATTCGATAATGGATAAAATGAGATTTATTAGAATGCACTTGCGACATTTAAAAAAAGAATATACAAAAAAGGCGATCAGAAAAATTTCAAGATGTTTTCTAAGGGAATATTAGGAAGATAGGCTTTGAGTAAGCATTTAAATAAGAGGAAATAATTCATATCAGAGATATTTTTCCATCTGAAATCAGGTTGTTCCAAAGATGAAGGGCACAGTAATCAACACCAAATTGATTAAAAGTAGTCCTACACCTCGGCACATGAAGACTTGCCTCATTGTGCAATGTGTACTTATTAGGAGCTTCACAAGTAGCAATATTGTTGAATGCTTTTGGACATAATTTATATAGACTTTTGTACATAAGACTTAACAGATTGTAAACATTTAATTTATATACATTGAGGGCTTTGAAGTCAAGAAAAAGGGGTTCTGATGCTGATAGCTTATTTTTAAAATTTTTAACTCTAAGCGCATGCTTTTGCCGTCGAAAAAGGGCCTCAAGTTTCGATTTGTTAGTACTTCCCCACGCCATAATCCCATATTTTATATAGCTTTGAATGAAAGCAAAATAGAATTGAGATAAGTTCTTCTTGCTAATATATTCTCTTGCTTGATATAACATACCTATATGTTTAGATATTTTACTTGTAATGAGATTTATGTGACTTTTCAAATTTAGGTTTTCATCAATTGGGATTCCCAAATATTTTGTGTCGTTTTCTCTTTCAATTTCTATGTTTTCCATTACTAATGGTGGTAAAATGTTTGGCAGAAAGCATTTTTGCGCTTCCGCATGAAAAAGTAACCATTTTGTTTTCTTTACATTCAATGAAAACTTGTTGGACTTGAACCAAATATGATGTTTTTTACCTCCTTGTTCATAGTTTGAAACAAAATATCAATGTTTTTATTAGACAAGAGTATTGTCCGCAAACATAACTTCTTTTAGTGCAGATGCTGTGAACAAGTGGTTGACATAAATAATAAATAAGAGTGGGCCTACAATAGACTCTTGGGGTACACCGCAAGTTGTCGACAGAACGCTTTTTTTCAAAATTAGGGGTGTTGATGTATTGTTTTCTGTTTACCAAATAATTTTTGATTAGTGAGTGAAAAGGTCCTTTAACCCCATAAAGTTTTAACTTTTTGAGCAATATTTCATGGTCTACCGTACCGAAGGCTTTAGAAAGATCAATGAACACCCCTAGCATATATTCGCCCTTAATGCCTGCTTCACTTCTCTCATTAGCTGTAAGATTGCATGTTCTGTTGAACTATTTTTCTGGAAACCAAATTAGTTTTCATGAAGTAGTTTATTGAGGTCAAAATAATGATAAAGTCTTTTGTAAATTATTCGTTCAAGTATTTTGGAAAATACCAGCAAAACAGAAATCGGTCTGTAATTGCTAATATTAGGTTGATCTCCAGATTTGAATTGAATTATTTAATTATAAAAGAAATAAAGAATTTAATTATTGCCTCTTAGTTTGGATGATCTACAGTCGCAAAGAAGTCTACGCTTAATGAGCTTCTTTCTATATCCAAATCTGACACAATACATATGCACAATGTTAAGTCTTTACTTACGGAAATGTACAAAATAAAGAACGAAAACGCCACCGCATTACTAAAAGATGTATTCTCACTGTCCTCAGAGCATCACTATAATTTGAGGGGGAAATGTGACTTTGATAAGAGAAAAATTAAAAGCAAGTACTATGGCAACAATTCTCTTAACTTGCTTGGATTTAATTATGGCAAGAGCTACCTCCTCGAGTTAAATGCCCAAAAAACCTTATCTGAATTCAAGCATAGTTTAACCTAACTGATATTACAATAAAACGCAAGTATAACATTGGTAGACCCTACATTAAGCAAGTTGGTTTTACAAACACAAGTGATGATTTGAAATCTAATTAATGGATGTGTATATAAATAAATGAATAATTAATTTTATGTGTTATGAATTTTTATACACTGTTTGTTAGAATTGTATATACTTATTTATTATTATATATTACACTTGCATAAAGCAAACTGTCAAAAATGATACCAATATTGAAGATTAGGACATAGCATATATCTGTATGTCATGCAAATTAGAGAGCCCAAAATAAAAGTATAAGCAGTAATAACAACAACAATAAGAACAAAAATATCAGAAACACAAAACATAGAACAAGACATTTAACAGATTGATTGTATGTTGTGGCCACTTCAGAAATAAGCGCCACAACATACCATGTCTGCCCCCATGTTGCAACCTATATACAAAAAACAAAACTGTTAATGAAACAACACAACTGTAAACAATCCACCCATAAAAAATATAAAAACACAAAAAAAAAATACATTGGCCACATAAAAAAACATAACACCTTCATCATCTGGACCAACAATAATACCCTGCTGGATACAGAGCATCATAGTTAGTATTGTGATCAGGTGTCCCGGATATATCATATCATATATATATATATATCATATATGTTGCTATATACTGTATATGGCTAGCATTTTATTTTACTTATCTATTTGAAATTGTTTACAGATTTGCCGATATATATTTGGTTTTGTGGGGGTTTTTTCTTAGATAATTACAAATATTATTCCCAAAATAGGAGGCTGCAAAATATCATAGGTAATTTAGTGGGTCTCCCAAAAAAGAAAAAGAAAAAATTGAAACTAAAATAAAAAATAATCCCGAATCTAAAAACACTCAAAAGAGAAAAACTGTAGGCTAATGAACATCGAAATATTATCGAAATGAATCATGTTTGTGTTCACTTAAACAGTTGATCAATTGAGAGTTTTTCAGTTTAACAAGAGAGGAAATAACGGATTTGTCTGCATGAGAAGAATAAAAACCATTGCGGACACTTACTCCGTAATATCTTGAAGACCTTGAACAAAATAAGGAAGAATACACTATTGGTAGTTTATATGTTCATTTTGTGACGAGTATTATCTGTAAATATAAAATGTTGTTTTGAAGATACAGGAATTAAATCGTCTTAAAGCATA
The DNA here is from genome assembly GCA_025330745.1 of Cladonema radiatum. Lineage (NCBI taxonomy): Eukaryota > Metazoa > Cnidaria > Hydrozoa > Anthoathecata > Cladonematidae > Cladonema > Cladonema radiatum. The sequence goes on along the minus strand of JANSTP010190662.1, from coordinate 3,224 downwards.
TAAAAAAACTTAAAAATTGCATACTTGGATATATCTTTGACCTTTAAGAGATTCAGAAGATTCTATTCAACAGACTCGTACTATCACGTGGCGAAGAAAAACACATAACACACAAAGCTCTCCTCTGTAAAATGCAAAGCTTTTCAATTTGATTATCTGAAGTGAAATGCCATGCAAGGCATCCGTAATTTATAGGAGAAAAAAATAAAGAAAGTTAAACAGATTTTAAAATATCTATTGAAGCGTTATGACGAAGCTTGAAAAGAATGCCGACACATTGAGATGACTTGTTACTAAGGCTGTTGAGATGAGAATTCCAATTCAAATGTTCATCAATTAATACACCAACATATTTAACATTAAGGCTAAGATAAATTTTGCAGTTATTGATAACAATAAAAAAATCGTCAGAAACCTTCGTTTTAGGAGAACGGAAACACTAATTCTGTATTAGACTCATTTATTGACAGTTCATTTGCTTGTAGCTACTCAACGAGAGACTTTATTTCAAGTTCAATAACTTTCTTCAAAGATTAATAGTCATTACCAGAAGAAGAATATTAGTGTCATCGGCAAAATGAAATACATCTCTTCAATATATATTCATACGCAAGTCATTAATAAAAATTAAGAAGAGAATAGGTCCTAAAGTTGATCCCTGAGGCACACCACACTAACAATTCTAAGAAAAGACTTATGATTATTAACAACAACATATTGATATCTATATGTGAGAAATGATTTCAACCATTCATTGCAAATACCACGCAGACCATAACAGTTTAACTTGGAAAGATGATTTTCATGATTCACAGTATCAAAGGCTTTTTATAAGTCAACAAAAACCCCACATCCAACATTTCCCTTATCAAGCTCATATATGTTAGTTTCTATTAAGTTGATTAAAGCATGACTTGTCGAATGTTTAGCTCGAAATCCATACTGCTTCTTCTACAAATGACCAAATTTTTCAAGAAAGCTTTATATGCGTTTATACATAAACTTGTCAAATATTTTGCTGAAGACCAACAGGAGTGAAATTGGACGATAATTATTGCACTGAAGAATATCGCCTTTTTTGAACAACGGTATTACTCTTTAGACAACTGGGAAATTTTGCTTGCTCAAATGAGTCATTAATGAGATTAGAGAAGCTCTGTTAAAATATGCATATTATACTTGAGAATACTAACAGGAATACCAGTGGGGGAAGAAGATTTTTTAGCGGATAAAGCTTGTAGAATTTTAATAATCTCACTACTATCTGTTGGTACAATGTAAATAGAATGTTCAACGCTTATCTTATTTAAGTAAAAATTTGTAGAGCTACTTTTCTGAGCTACTTTACTTTTTTTAAGCAATATTGGGCCAAATATTAACAATAAATTCATTAAAAAACTTTGAGATATCTTTCGGATTAGTCTATACTTTGCTATCATAACTTACACGGGAAATTACATTTCTTCCAATATTTTCAAACTTACTAAAGATTGTATTCCACCCCATGTTTTAGATATATTATTCTTGTTTTGAGAAGACTAGTGATTTTACAACGCTGTACTTTATAGGAGAGATAATAAGTAGACTTGATATCACTATCTTTTTCATGGTAATATTTGCAAAAGAAATGATCAGTTATGTTCATTTGACTTTTGATGCGTTTTGCAATGCAAGGTTTAAGGTTTTCATAGGAGCGTGCTCATCTAAGAGAAAAATTAATTTGTTGTAAAATTTATTAAAACAATCAACAACATCGTTACTGGAAACTAAATTGTCCCAGTCTAGCTGTTACAAATCAGTTTTAAATTTCAAATTGCGCTCTTGACCAGTATACTTTGAATGTTTTTGCGTCACTACATTATCTAAAATCAAATATTGAATCAGATGATCTAAAATTTGTAGTTCTAAATTTCGAGAAAATGTTTTAAAAATGCCTATAGAAATTAAAAATATGTTGCCTATTAGGGTCTTGCTCGATTCAGTAATTCTAGATGGTTGAAGCACATGGGGAAGAAACAATGAAGACGTCATTAATTCAGAAAACTATGAGGTTCTGGGATTAGATGATGATTTCAATAAATCAATTTTGAAATTATCCATTAAACAACAGGTTTTGTTTTCTAAAGAAAGTTGCTACAGAAGAGGCTCAATGAAGTCTTCATTAAATGAAGGGATAGATGAGCTAGGATGACAATAGATGCAACCAAAAACCATACTTTTCTCTTCAATATGATTAATTTCGACAAAAACAGATTCGTACGCACCATTAAGTTGCTTTTCAACGTCAGTCCTTAATTGATATGATAAAGTATCTAGAAGAAAAAAACCTGCGCCACCATGCGACAACAATGCTGGGTTAAACACACACAAATTATAATGCGGCAAATCCTTGTATAAATATCCTGTTCTTTTTATTATTTGTTCGGTAACACCTATGACTTTGACTTTTGTATCAATTAATGCAAAAAAATTTAAAAATTTGTCACAATGTTTGTTTAATGAGGCTATCTTCATTGGCGCAATACTAAAACTTTTCTCATTAATGACTTTTTTGAACTCACTAGCATTAATGTAAGATGAATTTTTCTTGTGGTAATCACTATCAAACTGAGAATCAAGTGATTTGAAGCTATTATTTTTTTTTTGTTAATTTCATATGAGAGGCGAGAATAATAGTTCTCAATTGATTTAAAGTCAGAATGAAAACAGCTGCTAGAAGGAAGAATTTTTAAAGCATATAATACACAATTTAAAAAGAGGATATTTTAAAAGAGGACACATCCGTACATTCTAAATGAAAATAATTATGATAACTGGAATTCTTTTGATGCAAACACAACACTTTTTTAACATAATAAAGAGAAACTTGAATCAACATGAAACAACTAAATATATAGTAACTAGTAAACAATACTCATAAACATATGAAATACTAGCTAGTTGTACAAACACCAGGAAATATCGCGTTTGCTATTTCCTGAAACGTGTGAAACGATAGAGAAACAACATGAAACGACAAGAAACGATAGAGAAACGATAGGGAAACTATATGAAACTACAAAGAAACGATAGAGAAACGACATGAAACAGCAAGGAACGTCATGGAAAAGCAGGAAAATACAGTTTAGTTTTTAGTTTAGTTTTTGTTTTTAGTTTGGTTTTATAACAAGTAATATTATTTTCTTGACTCACATTCCGAATTATACATGTTGTGATGAAAAAAT
>JANSTP010190551.1:0-11809 GCA_025330745.1 Cladonema radiatum | reverse complement strand
CTCCAAGAACTTGCAAGCTGGCTAGCTAGTTTTTTCATAAAGCTGATGGCACCGTCTCAAACTCTATTTTCTGGTTTGTTTAACTAGTAGCTAACTTATATAGCTAGCTATGGGTTGAGGTAAAAAGTCAGTTTTTGCCCACCTTCCTTGAGAGAAATAGCTAGCCATACACGTAATAATTCAACAGACCAAAAAGACAAACTACTCTAAGAAAAATTTACCTATGGAAATTTTTAAAGAATAGTTAGTTCTTTAATGATCTGATAAGCTGTAATGCAAATAACAGTGTAATGTTTTCAGTTACGGGAAACAGCCTTTTGCAAGAATTACTTATATTTTTTTAATGTTGATGGGGTTCGATTAAGAGTTTTCTTTTTGATAGGATCTTCAATAAATTCTCGAATGAGTTAATAAGGTAATTTTTGAGCTAGATATTGGCTTTCATAAGTTTTGGCAATTAGTAAGTCAAGTGATTGGAGCTACTGGAAATTCAATGCCAAAAAAATCTGCCCAGGATTTTTATCTTCTTAAATTTATCTTAACATTTATCTCAAATCGACGTAATTTGATTTTTAAAATACTTATAGGTGCATAGAAAATTCACTGAGCTAGGAGCTCATGCACACTTTCACAAGGTCCACGCTTTCGAGTAGCCTATCTGCGTAAATTTAGAAAAAAGTTTAAACGGAGCTCTATTATATTTTAAATGCTGCTTTAACCAAGCTTCCTGAAACATGTAATTTTTGACCGTGTCGTGAAACTTTCGGAAAAATACACTGGGCTTCCAAAATTAGGATCAAACATACGCAACGTCAGTGAAGCAGGGCGTGCTTTACGCATGTTTACTGTATCTTTAAGGTACATTCACACGTATATCTTATTTCATAATGTAAAGAAGTTCTGCGTTTTCAGTTAACACTAGTTTCGCAGCCTCTCTCCTTCTTGTGTTATGTGCATCAAAATGGTCAAAATGGATCAGTTTGTCTTGTTTACATTTGTGAATGAATGCAATTTCTGTAGCTTTTACTCTGCTTTGCAAAAATCAAAGAATCATATCTCAAGAAGTAAAAGTGAAATTTGTAGAGTATCATCTACTAGATATTCTGTATTCTCTTTAATAGTCAATCTTTAACCTCAGTCAATATGCTCCGTAATGGCAAAAGTGTATATATTTTTATTAACCTGACGATTCCTTTCCCAATTGGGCAATAATAGTACTAAGTACATAAAAAATAATATTTTTTGGCCACAAACCGCATCTTAAAAAAGCGGTGATTATTAGAAAAACAATATTAAGAAGGAAAGAAAGATACCTGTATACTAATGCCTTCGTTTCCTCAAAATACAGATGTTTCTCATTCTTTGAAAAACCTTTTAACCTTTATCTTTTCCTTTCCCGAAATCATCAAATAAAGTATGAGCCAAGCTCGTTATCACGATTTTTAACTGCGTATTGTATATCTCCGTAATTCTAAGCGATAGTAATGAATCTTTTGTTTACATTTTGTTTTGTTTAATCTGACAACTTGATAGGTTGGTTTTATTAACTTCTTGAAATTTATTGGTTGCTTTCAATAATTTGTTTCATTGTTTTCATTGAAGCTTTATTTTTATGAAAACCACGTTGTTTCCTCCTTTCGGTTTTCTGTCTTTTGAAAAAGTTATGTAAATAGACTTTTTATGTTAAAAATTTAAAAAAAAGAGTTTTTAATAAAAGTAATTTTCTGAATTGAGCCTATTTGAATAGCAAAAAGACAAGGCAAGATTTGCTGTTTTGTCGAAATAAAATTCATGCTAAACAACCATTTGTCATTGGTGATCTGAAATTTATTTGGCCAGAAATTTTATACTCTTGAAGAAGGAAGGGCTGTGATGAATTTACGTGATTTCAGCAAAATGTCAATAAATTGCTATCCCACTGTCCATAGGCATTTAAAACTCGTAGCCACTTGACCCAAGGGAGCGCCCATATATTGATCTCACCCTGGTCTCACTAGAGATCTCACTAGAGCAGTGACTGAGTTTGTGGAGCTGAGTTTGTGTTGAGTTTATTACATAAAACACCAAAATGCAAAATTATAAATTGAAACCATGCAGATAGCTATGACCATAAAACGGGCCTTCGAAACTGCATGGTTCATAGGCAGGGCATTATTCCCAACATCCTGACACTTCGTGTTATCAAATATTTTATTACTGATATGAAGCTTGCATGTCTTAAGGTTTCAATTTCCGTTTGGTGCCTTTTTTGGGAGGTCCCCTAAATCACGTGACCAATGATGTCATTTTTCTCGGTCAAGAAAAAATCAATGTCTTCAAAAGTTGTAAACCTATATATTAATGGAAAGATAACTTTATGCTGATCAATTTTTAATAAAAGAGTAAAGGGTCCTGGGCTTTAGTTTCGATGCTACGTGCGTTCAAATTTGCTGTTATGACGTGATAGTTAGCAGTATAGAATCTAGAAAGAGTTCACTCTGTGTGGAAAATTTTCCAGGGTTCTAGTTCAGATGTACGTCAGAGATATAATATTTGACGATGGTATGTTTTTTATTGAAAATACGTGCATTTAAAATAAATATAAAGAAAAATTATGCAGAGCAATAACAATAGCAAGTTTGTGTATGTTAACTTATTTACTAAATTTCGCAATACCTTTTCCTTCACGTTTTTACTAAAGTTCATTAAAACAGGTCGAAACTGGTAATCGCAAAAGAATCGTGCTTTTGAAAGCATTTAAGTTTTTAACACGATAAATATTGGTCTTTAAAAATACGTAATAAACATGGATGCAACGGAGAGTCAATCAAGAGTTTTCTTTTTGAGGCGATGATCTCAAAATGGCTCTATCTGAGTCTTTCTTGAGTTTATCACAAAGCAGTTTTAATGAATATTGTTTGTTATGTAATAAAGAAATCAACAAAAATGACGACATTCGTAAAGCCACAGAAAAGTCGTTGGAAAAGATAAATGAAAATGCAAAGCTTTGGAGTCTCCTACATATTCCGGAAAATGATTTGTTTTATGAATTCAGCAACGTTTTTACGAAAGTTGAGAATAAATCTTGCTTTGGAACTTATCACAATAACTGCAGATTTCATTCAGTACTCCATATGAATGATATCAAAACTTATACAGTTTAAAGGTTGGTGACGATAGCAGTATGGAAGATACAGATAATGAGGTTGTTGAAACGAATCTGGAACTCGGACGATTTGCGAGATCGAAATCGTCTTCTATTAAGGAAACTAGCAAAAAAATTTGTTTTATATGCAATTTTCAAACAGAAAACGATAATTTGCCATATAAAAATGGAGGAGTAGCAAGGTGTTGCAAAGAATCCTCTAAGAAACGAATTGAAGATAGCATGAACTTTCATATAAATTCTGAAGAAAGTAGATTCAGAGAAGCAGCGCAAATTGTTAAGAAGTGGCACTTCGCATGATATATTTTGAATAGATGTATACTATCATCAAAAATGTTACGTAAAATTTAATCGGACAAAACCTGTGGAGTTATTTGATAGCTTTTTCGATCTTTCTGAAGCAGTTTATCAAACAGTTTTCACTTCAATGAGGAAAAAGGTCATTATTGAAAAAGATGATTATTTTCTGAGCAAACTTTCGAAGGACCATATGTCTATGTTTGAACAACATGATATTGAGCCCGTAATAAAGCACACCGTTTCCCTGAAAAGGAAATTAATTGAAATTTTCAATGACGAAATAGGATTTCATAAATCCGGTATCAACATTATCGTCTACTCATCATACTCATGCGAATATGTGACAGCAACTTTAAAAGGAGCAGGTATTTGTGATCAAGGCTTGCAATAGGCGTATGCGAATGCATTGAAGAGAAAAGTGCTACAAGAAGAGTCCGTAGAGTTTCCATTTAATAAATTAATGAACCATCTAAATAACGGTCCCAATAGAGAATTATACAACTTTATTTATCTGACAATTTATGACACTTTTAAGGTGAACGAATGTGAGTATGCAAACACAGAATATGTGAATATTGCTAATAAGATTTGGTCAATCGCAAGTGACTGGCAATCGTTAATTACAGGTTCTAAATCAACAAAGCAAATTGCGTTAGGCATGAACCTTCATAGAATTACCGGAAGCAAGGAAGTTGCGCATGTTTTGCATAAATCTGGTCATTCAATTTCAAATAATGATATAATGGAGTTAAATGAGAAGTGGGCATGTGATGCAGAAAACACACGATACGTTTACCATGGCTTATCTAAACACATACCTCTACATTCCAGTCTCGATAATAATGATGGTAGACAAAAAACGGTTGACGGTTTTATCAAAACTCACCATACCAACTCACTTATCTTTCAACTTCGAATTCAAGGTATGTGTGAATTAAAGTTTTTAAAAATATAGAAGCTTACTGCATTTTGCCTTTATTTAGTTTTTACTCTATTTTTCATTTATTTATTCCTTATGTTATATTTTTTTCACAAATTTCTTTTCATTAATGATAGGTGATTGTTCAGTAGAAGGAAGTGGGGCAGGAGAGGTTCCTCCTACAAATTTACGTAAAAGTGATGAAATCCCCGAGTATGAAATTGGAAAAATGGTAGGTCCTGAATGATTCCAATGCAATGCTCCACCGGAACGCAAAGAAGTTCCGGAATCAACGTTATCAAGAACATTGCTATGGTCAATAGCAGGTAACTTAGTTGTGCGGACACTTTTAATAAAAATGTTTTTTGTAAGAAACTAAGCAACGGCTAAATAACACCCACTTTCCAATGAAAAAATGCAATAATTATGGCTATTTTTTCAGCCGGATTGCCAAACAGCTATTTTGAGGCGAATTCACCATGCTACGTTGGATCATAGACAGCGTTTAATAGGGTTGTTTCGGCCATAAATACCGAGAAGTCTGTAATTAATTTCTTCCCGACAGTTGGTCATCCTCCCGATTATAAAGTGTGCAAGATTTATTTGGAAGTATTAAAAGATGCGCTGAATAAACTCAATCTAGATTATGTTTTTGTTCATGCTGATGAACAAGTTTATGCTCGAATATTACATCTACTTTGGAAGCACAAAGAACATTTTCAATATGTCATTCCACTGATGGGCGGTTTTCATCAACTAAGAGTGATGCAGAAAATTCTTTTCAAAAGATATAGTTGTCTTGGATTCAAAGAATGGACAGTTGATGCAGAATGTATTGCACCTGGGTCAGTAGATCAAGCATTAGAGGGTCGTCATTAATTCAGGTCAATGAGGCTTCACAAAGAATGCGTTTCTGCATTAATTCAGTTCAGAGTTGATACATTAACTGACAATTACAAAGATATTGATGCAAATCTCCTAGATAGCCTTGTTGACTTGCGTAAAAGGCCGTCCTCAAATAAAGTAGCAGAAATTTTGTGCATGAAAGAATATAGGGAACTGATAAACTCTATAATTATCAAGAAAACGAAAAGCCAAATTTTTATTTGGAATTATATTAAAGATGTCAATACAATGCTAACGTTAGTGTCTGCTATTAGAGAAAAAAACTTTCTACATCACTTTGAGGCAGAGAGAGAAATGATGAAGTTAGTATTGCATTTGATCATGTGCATTATGCAAGATATAATTCATTTCAGCATGTTTACCTGACAAACCTAGAAGCAAAAAAAACTGAGGCATATTCGGCATTACTAGAAAGGGGTCATGGTGCCTCAGAAAGTGAAAACAAAAGGAGTGGACAGCCCCTTCCGATTAGGATTTAGTACGAAAATCGAGACATGAACAAAAGGATAAAAACGTCACATCTTCACTCTAAGCTACGGGAAACGATGAAAGCTAAATTAAAATTATCAACGTCTTCAGTTCGTAAAGAAACAAACAGTAACAAAAATTTACGTCAAAAGCATGTTCAAGATCTAAAATTAAAGTTGCAGGATTATGGAATAAATCCATGCTGTGAAAATGTACCACGGTGCTTGTCAACAGGAAAGGTATTGCCAGATCAAATTATTGACGGATTAATAAATGATGATGAGATTGGAAATCAACAATTTGAGACATTTGTTAAGGAAAGACTGCTCAACGCCGACGGCAAGGTAACCATTAAGTTTTTTGAATTTTCAATTAGCAGTTGCTGTATTACTACTTCTAATCAGGAATCTTTACGGCCATTTATGGATAAGTTAGGTTGTAACCTCACATATACTTGCTTTAATATATATTTCTTTTTCAGGTCCCTTTCTTTAATCGAATTCCAAAGTCCAATATCAAAACTGGTAATGAGAAGAAAAAGGTAGTGAATAAAGCTAAAGAAGATAGGCAAGCTTTTGGTCTGTTAGTTGCGAAATCAGCATCTTTGAAAGAGGCATTTGCGTATCCTTTAACAGCCTTACCGCTGTCTCTTGCCACCCCAGAAGTGAACCTGCGTCAAAGAGATAAGGCATCATTCCGATAGTATTTAATTAACGAAATAAAGTCAAGCATATCTGAGCCACCATGTGATGCTACATGGGTTGTTGATTGTATGGCAGCAATTAGATGTCTGAAGCCAAAAGATACATACCGAAAGTTCTTTGAAGAGTTTTTAAAGTTTATACAACCTCCTATTTTAGCTATGAAGCTAGTTGTGTAAAGAAACCAGCACGAAAGCAAATACTAGAGAAAAAAGAAAATCGTCTAATCACCGCATAAATATTACCGGCCTTGACCAAAAAATGCCGTCAATATCGTCATGGAATACTCTCCTAGGTGTTGATGACAATACGAACGACCTGTTGAATCTTTTAGTAGATTTCGTTTGTTTAGATGAAATTAGAAACAATCTAAAAACTCCGTTCATTATAAATAGAAATTTTTTCTTCAATTGAAATAACCAAGGAGAAGATAACTTCACTTTTTACATGCAATCACGAAGAAGCAGACAGTAGAATGGTTTTTCCTGCTTTAAAATCTACTGATTCTGATGTAGTAATCGTTTCCAAAGACACTGACGTTTTAGTGTTGCTTTGCTATGCATGGATGAAATTCAATAATAAAAGACATTGCCGACTGACCCTTGCTCATTAAAGTTTGCGTTACTCAGAGCATTCCATCAATGTTACATTTGGAGTAATTTAAATCTTGAAATGATCCAAGATATTTCACCGCTAAACTTTGGATGGAGAATAATCGAGAAAACAAATGAGCTATCACCAATATGGTACGATGGAACTCAGTTACCTCCTTCATTGACCAGATACAAGAAAGAAACACGTTGGCATTAAGAAACACGTTGGTAAGTTCTTTTGTTGATATTTTGGAAAATTCTGTTACGTGTTACTCTTTCTCATACAATATCATTTGAAACTTGCTGGCTATGCTGATTGTTATAAAAATTGTTGAAAGGGTTATTGTCTAAAGGACATTTACACTTTAGTTTTAGATTATGATGCAGATTCTGAAGACGAAACACCACCAAAGAAAAGATCAAGGTGAATTTTAACCCAACCAGTCTCAAGTCGGCAGAAAAACCATATCAAAAGCAACAGGCTTGTAGAATTTCCATCAACGACCACTGACAAAGCAAAGGAATGCAGTTTGTCTAGTAGCGAATGGGAACATTATTCGGATTTTGTGTTAACGGACAGTGATGCAGATGATAGTGACTGGCTTTTATAAATTTTTATTAGAAGTTTTGTCAAAAGCTGTTAATCTTCTTTTAAGAAATATTTTGAAATCTTTTAACGTTTGCAAAAATTTTGTCTGGAGTTTATAATTCCGCTTGGTTTAGCCGCTAAATCGATATCTTATAAATACATACAATGTTTGTTTTTGTCAGAAGGTTTGTCAGAAATAGCAACAATTACCGAAACATCAGTGTTTTATAGCAGGTGAAAAGCCTCGTTTATAGGCAAAATTTCTTATTTCAGTGAATATGTCCTTTGTATTTATCAACCTTTATCAAAACATTCAATTATATCATCAGCAGCACCTTCAAAATTATAATTGCTCTGTTATAGATATTTTTTTATTTTCTTAATTTGCTAGGAAAACCTACAGAGGCTATGACGTCGCAATAAATTTTTAATCTCATGATATCTAAACTAGGACCCTGATACCAATAAGCTTTTGTTGGAACATCTTTTCACAAGAACAAAATCTCTTTTTGGAAGACATTTTACCAGAACTTGGTTGATATCATCAAAAAGCTCCTATGAGATATGACGTCATAACAGCAACTTTGAACGCACGTAGCATCAAAACTAGAGCCCAGGATCCTTTACTCTTTTCTTAAAAATTGATCAGTATAAAATTATCTTTCCATTGATATATAGGTTTACAACTTTTGAAGACATTGTTTTTTTCTTGACCGAGAAAAATGACATCATTGGTCACGTGATTTAGGGGACCTCCCAAAAATGGCACCAAACGGAAATTGAAACCTTGAGACATGTAGACTTCATATCAGTAATAAAATATTTGATAACACGAAGTGTCAGGATGTTGGAAATAATGCCCTGCCTATCAGTAAAGTTTCAAGCGACACAAATATAAAAAGTACAATTTTTGTTGAAAAAAGAACACAATTCTTTCTTGCTTTTTTAAAATCAATATTAATTTGCGAATTCAACAGTGAAGGATGGAAAAAAAGATTATAATAATTATAAAATACACTAGGCCTTTTCTCTTCTTCACGTCAAATCTTTTCTGTGGTGTATTTCATACAAAGCTTGCCATCCAATTATCATGGATGTACTCACAATCCAAGTGTCTTAATATTTTGTAAGTACCCATCATATTTACCTGTGGAAACATGTTGCCGACCAGAGGCATACTTGAGGTGAGCTACATTAGTACAATGAGATTCTCAGCTCAATATGCTACCACTACACTATCACAACAGTACTTGAGACCCTTAAACGGACAGCGGAAATTTTGCAGCACTGTGTACTTTATTTAAGATTTCATTTCACTTTTTCAAACCCTAATTTTAGAAGCTTTTAGATTTTTACTCCGTATTATTTTTAACTTACCCAGATAGCTCATTAGATTTTCTTCTAACCGTTCTAACAATATAAGTATAAAAATAAAAATGCTTATTATTTTTAGCTGCCGCCCTACTAATAGTCGATGATGTCTATAAAAGATCCGTCGAAAGGGCTAGAATAATTCGAAACAAAGCGGCCTCAGTATACTCTACCAATCAAACGTATTACGCAATGAAATTTGATCAATTATTGCTCTTCGTTTGTGAGAGAAGCATTTTAGAAGAAAAAGTTTTAGCAAAGAAAAATGAAGAAGAAAAGACGTGCAACATATTGACACAAATACAGGACAGTATAAAGGAAATAAGTTCAACTTTACAAGGATCAGATAAAGAACTTTCCTATCAACAGAGAGTCGCCACAAGTGTCAAGGTTAAGTATACTGAATTAATTTGTTTTCTGTTTAGATTCTGGAATAAGAAAAAAATTTAATTCTATCGTTTTTGACCTGGGTGTACAGCGGGGAAGGGGTCAGTAATCATGCGTTGAGGTGAAATAAGGTTATCGATAACTAAACTTGAAACAATTTCCCATCCTATTTCGCTTGAATACCAAATATCAGGATTTGAAACATTTTAATTGGTAAAGTTTCAATTAGGTATATTGGCAGTGCTAATATCTTTTATGACGGTGCAAGGTTTCCTAGGGGGCCGAAACGAACCAGAAACGCACAGTAATGAATAAGAACAATATAAGTCAATCAAGTAAGGTAAATGAAAATAAATCAAAACCGTGCTTAAAATACTAGTAACAACAGCAAAGAAGCACCTATAAAATCTTCATGTTCATCGCAAACGATCTCAAATAAGCAAACACCTCCAAAACATACTGGCTTGTGCCATGCAAGAAACACATTCCTCGTTGCGTCATCTGTCCACACCAACCGACCATATAACATCATTGGTCAGTGTGGATAAATTATGCTCTTAAATTAACAGTGAACTAGCGCAATTACTAGCTACAACATGGAACGTCTAGAAATGGTTAATGATTACTGGAAAACAGCAAAAAACACTTAGAAAATAACTACTGAAAAATAAGAATATATAGGAAACAGCTAAAAAATGTTCGATTTTTTTAAAAGATTGCCGCCGATCATAGTTGCTTTTGTCTTTTTTTTTTAAAGAGGAGTGATATTCGGAGTAAAAACATTTGACGGTGGTAAAACTTTAGTTGTTCGCTTTTTAAGCGTCTATTGAGCCAAAATTTCGAATAATCTGCTTTGTTTAGCCAATTAAGAAAATCATATGTAGCTAAAATGGAACTGACAGTAAGCTCTATTTAGCTACTAGCGGCATCCTTTCCCTATCTCAGCTAGAATTTGGTACAGTGGAAAGGTTCTGACCGCAAATATCAAGAACAGCGACTTTAAACCCAAGAGGATAATGACATTGAAAAAAGTAGCATTTTGTTAACGTTTCGAAGACTCCGTTTCTAGCTTTTCAGCAGTTTCTTACACCTCTCTAGTCGTTTCTTAGATGTTTACAGCACTCTTGAGCCATTTCTTATTTTAGTTTTTACGAATAACTAGTATTTTAAACACAAACCGTTAGAGGAACAACAGGTAATTTCACTGACATTCATCGAATTGGGAGGAATTTGTAAATTCTTGAAACATCTGATCAAATTATTTTCGGTATGGTTAATGGAGAAGAGTTACAGTTAACTGCGAGCTTTAATAGGGAAAATACGATGAAACGTTTCGTTTTGTGAGATATAAATGATAACTTTTGAGTAATATATTCCCATGTTCCTATATAACACTTTCATTGTTTTATTTAATTGGGCTGCTGTTGAAAAACGTATCTACTAAGTTGCATGTAAATTGAATAAGGAAAATGCCATAAAATCAAAAGCCTCTCTATATAGGTCAAGAAAATGTAACTGCATGTATACCTAAATATTTGTTGTCAAATTTCCCCTCTAGTTTAGCATACCTAGGATCGTTCTAGTTGTTACCACTGAGTTAAAAATTGACCATCTAGATTTTTATGGGTGATTTCAGGTTGTTTTTGGCCGTTATTAGCTGGTTCTTTTTCATTCTGGTCGTTACCGGATGTCTCAGGTTCGCTTTGGAGAAATTTTCCTTTTATCAAAATTGTCTTATCTGTGTGGTTGTAGTTTGTTCTGATAGGTTATTGGGAGGTTACGGTTTGTTTTAAATGGTTACTGGGCGGTTGCTTTTTGTTCTGGATTTTTATTGTGTGGTTCTGGTTTCTTTTCGATTTTTACCGTGTGGTTCTGGTTTGCTTTGGATTTTTACTGTGTGGTTCCGGTTTGTTTTGGTTTGTTATTGGGTGATCCTGGTTCGTTTTGGATTGTTACTGGGTGGTCAGGGCCGGATCTATCCATTGTTGGGCCCTGGGCCCAAATTTTATCAAGGGCCCCCTCTTTACTGAAGGAATTTATTTCTCTCAATAAGATGTACTCTAATTTATGAGATATGTGCTTTTGTTGGTGTAGATGACAGGACGCATTCTCAGTTGGGTTGCATAAACCTTTTAAGTTAATTGATAGTCCAAAATAAGTAAAGGGTCAATAGTCCAATAATAATTCTACAAGAAGGAACCAAAGTAGTGAGGAGGTAATCTGAATCAGGAAAACTAAAAACAAGTCAAAAGGCATCAAGATTGGTCTAGCACACAACAAACAAATGACTCCTCCCCCCTCAAGCTTGAACAAAATAAAACGGAATTAGGATACACTTAACCCTTTTAAAAAAGCTGTTTTAAGATTTGTCTTCTCATTGATATGTTTTGTTTCCCCGTGTTGCAAGCAAAGAAAAGATGCAGATATCCT
>JANSTP010190329.1:0-11810 GCA_025330745.1 Cladonema radiatum | reverse complement strand
GGTTAGCAAAAAAGAGAATAAAAATCTTCAGCTACTGATTATTCTAGGGAAATAGAAAAAAGCATATTATTTTGTGATGTTTGTCAAAATATGCTGTTATATTTACTATACATACAAATAACCATATAATTGCCTTTACAAATGAATAGTTGCCAATCTGTCTACTTATACAGAGATACACTAATCTGGTCCCTGAAAATAGGGGTAACATCCGGGTTATAGAAAACTTTAGAACAGCTAGCTATATCAACAAAGAGGGGAGTTGAGTTTGCAAATGAGGTTCATATCCCTCTACAAGCTGCACTTCAGCAAGATGATTAATTAAATGAAGAAACTTGGGATTTTAACTGGCTAAAAATGCAAAGTTCCAGATATTTACTAGAGATGATTGGTTTAAGAAGAACCAATCAGAGAACATGGCAGATGACATTTAGGGCATAAAACTATTCAAGCATCCCTAGAAATATCAGATATTTCTTGTATGCAAATTGCAGCATTGGAAACAGCAAACAATTGATACAAGAAAAACATGTTTACAATGAGTAGACATCGAATATTTCTCATCTGGTAGAAACAAATGTTGATTTTGAAAAGATTAAGAAGCGTTAAAAGATCAAGATTCACACTGATTTTTCTAACAAAATTTGGTACATACCCAAATGTTTTTGCTTAATTGTTTTGTACTCATTGCCATTGCAAGAACTTATGACTTAGCCCTCGCCCCTAGCTAACTCATGAATCACAATACCTTTTTCCTTGAAACTTTGTAGGATGATAATTCAAATAATTTTTTTAAAAATATTGGCTGAAGAAATTTTTGATGAAGTCATCAAAATTGTTTTCAAATTAGCTCAACATTTTCATAATGCTTTGATATGTTTTGCAAAATTAACATGCTTCAGAAACACAAGAGATATTCACACTTTATTTTCATATTATTTAAGTCACAAGTAAAATTTCTAGCAACATAAATTGTCAAATTGATATTGATCATGCCCATAATGTCATTTCAGTGACCAAATTTTGTGCAGAAAGGGCAAGAAATTATTGATTTCATGAACAAAGAGGATATTTTATGAGCTTTACTGATAGATTTGTGGATTTTTATTTCAAATTGATCATTTTCTAACAAAGGAAAATAATTTACACTCATTTGCTGCATTTTGCAATGACATCATCACTATAATTGCTGTTTTTTTGCCTTATCCCAGGGATATCATAAAGAAAAATATTTTTAATTTAGGTTATATAGGTGCAAGATGGCTTGAGGACTTTGATCTATAATGATCTACGTTAGTCAAAGATTTAATATTCCTTTCTTTTGAGATATTCTCTTTGCTAAATGTTCACAAATATGCTCCAATTGATGACCTGAAACTAGCAGATACCACATATCACTTTTTAATATCTTGAAATTGAATTAAAACCAAAGGCACAGCTTGTTAGCATCATCTGTATTTTAAAAATCAAATTTATTTCAATACAAACATCTATTTCCTGATGTATCATTAAAATAAATATTGAAAAGTAAAGAACCCTGAACAGAACCTTCTGGTACTCCTTTTAATAATCCAGGATAATTAATGAAGTAGAGTTTACCTCAACATTTCTTGTACCAGTTTTTGCACCAGTGCCCTTGAACGAATGAAAATTGGCACAATGATTCTTTATACTACATATGAATAGTTTAAGCCTTGGGAAATTTGGATAGTCAGGATATTTTCAGGACTGGAATGCTTCCTCATATTGTGAAATGAAAATTTCTCTACAATTGAAAAGTATGTATATTACTATGAAGATTGTAAAAAATGAAGTCAAAAAATATAAAAACCTACAACTCAAAATGCTTGCACAATGAAATGTCAGGGTTTTGACAAGTTTGCTAATCAGGGGGTGACACTTTGAAAAATGGAGCTTTGTCCATTGATTTAAGCATTTATTTAGAATAAAGTTTTTGAAGATTTTTCTGATAAATAAGAAAACATCTAACATCTTCAAGATTAATTCTTATAGTTTTGACCCCCTGATTATGGTTTTGCAAAGTTTGTCCTGAATATAATACCACCTTTGTTATATCCTGAAACATGCATGAGCATTTCTTGATTATTTTTGAACCTACCCTTTGGGCTTAATCAAACAAATTTAAGTGGAACATAACACCCTTTCACTGACATAATTATTGAAAATGAAATTTAAAATATTTTATTAATTTTATTATCAACAAGATTGTTTAGATATGTACAATAGTTTAGCTTTGATAGATAGACAACTTTTTCCCTCTCAACCAAATGTAATGACTGTTATTTTGCCAACCTTTCACCTCAGCTTTCACCCTCATTTCCTAGATTTGAAATGGATTGATTGATTGATTGATGAATTGATTGATTAATAGAAGCCTCCAAGCATGCAGTGTATGCATGTTCTTACATGTTCCTGCTACTATAGTTAGTCAGGAACAAATGATAGAAACTGCTAAAATATCCTGTTGCTATTTACGATTCAACATTACACAATACAATTTATGGTTGAAGATGTTAATTTTTCTAAAAATTTTCCCTATTTTAACTGGATTGGGGAGAGGGGTTAATTTTCCTCCTTGTAATTTTTTTTTCTTTTTCTTGAACACACAATTGAACAGTAGATTTTCGAAACTTTTGATACCATTTCAGGGTTTTACCATTTCAGCCAATATGTTCACACACCAATTTCGCATAAGGACTGATTTTTTTGCAGTAAACTTGTGTTAAGTTTTGTGAACAAAAACCTTCCAGAACCTAGACTGCTATATAGGTGGTAAAATATTGTTCAGAAATTATTTGCTTCATCACTATAAGATTTAAATGTAAACATCTGAAAATGCTTTCTATCTCTTTTAAAAGATTAAGAGTTTACTAAAACAAATCAAAGATTGAGTTTCTCACACCGAATACTGGAGTGTGAATTTGGCCGGATAAAACACTGCATTTTGTTAGGATTATTTGAGCAACTCAAAAGCAACCCATGTCTTAAAATCACTTCTTACTTTTCAAAAACAAACTCTGATCATGAATGTTATTGAGAAACTTTGGAGGCTTTATAAATCTGCAAAATACAATACATCTCAAAGTATGGACAATTTTATTATATGAACATGAACCACAACGCCAACTTTTTAAGGTCAAAGAAGCCCAGTTAGAATAGATGATGCTTCATTTGGAACGGTTACAACCCTGTTCAAAGATAACAGACAATTTTGTTAGTTTTCAGCTTATTTTGCTTCCTTTTTTCTGTGTAGAAATTGGTGGAACGATAGTATTGGTGTTTTCTTGGTAATACCAAGCCCTGAAATTACTGCCAGGTATTGTGCAATCTCCAGCAGAAAGTGCAGTATGTCAGGCAGAAAAGATACTGTACCTGCTGTACCTGTAGAGCAGTTGGCAGCGCACTGGGCAGCGAATCCTAAGGTTCGTTGAATCTTAGGGTTCCGAGTTCAAACCCATGTCTTGGTCGTCTAGCGAGCACAATATCTTTCCGTCAGGAAATGATGGTGACCACATATGGGAGCATAATTTTGCTAGGACCTAAGTCAGTAATGGCGTTTATACGAGACCACCTTGGAAATCAGCCTTCAGCGCTGAAGGTGTTTCATCCCTGTCACCTTAGAGTGGCTAAACAAAACTTACTTTATGGTTTCCCATAAAACAATGGAGAATAGGTTCATGACCCGCAAATGTCCATAAGTGGTAAGAAAATTATTTCAGAGCCTGAATATGACTTGAAATGGCTTTGAAAACACCCAAGATAGTTTCTAATAATTCCCTAAAAAGTCCAAGAAAAAACGCATATAAATAAATTGTGAAATAAATCATTGTATAAAAAGCTCACAAATACCCAGTTTATTATGGTGTTGATTCCTAATTGTTGAATCATCAGCAATGAATGTTCTAACAAAATTCTAGGAATTATAAGGAGTGTTGTCCTAGCCAGCTGTTTCTATAAAATCACTGATATGATTACGTGGATAGTATGCTTTAATTGATTGAAGTTAGGTAAAGAGTGTGTAGCCACATTTCTGAATATATCATGTCTTTCAAGTTTATTGAAATACCATTCCTTGAAAAAAGATCCTGATAAAAAGGCAAAAGAAGGGGAAAACGACTAGGTCTTCAGTGGTTTCTAGGACCAAAATTTTGTTTGGACTACCATAAAATGCGACTGAAAAAAATATATATATACAAAATATATTGCTTTGCATATCAACTAAAGCAATCTGTATTCATGTTTATGGAGAATGAAAGTTTTAGATCAAGTCCAATTTACCTGGAAAAACTGGCAAGATATACCACTGAGTCTTGTCTGTCTACAGCTTACCCTATTCAGACTCCAAGAATAGAGGACAAAGAGGGTAGTTTATAAAACTATGGCACTAAAAAAAATTTTTCTTTGGTGACTAGATGACACCCCTTGTTACCAAGTTTAAGCCGAAACAACAGTTGAGTCATTCAGAAGTGAAATTCAACTTTTAAGCCTAAATTTCCTCGGGCCCCTAAGAATATAAAGGTGCTTCGTTTTAGCTGAAAGCAGACAAAACCTTATGAAATACCCTTTTGCTTTACTTCCATTCGAAGTTAGACCTTTACATCACCAATTTTAGACTACCCAATATTTTGATACCATCATAGTTTTGGTTCTTGAAAATTCTTGAAATTCCTCTTTTAAAATTAGTGAAGCAGTTTTCCTTTATGTTAATTTAATATTCTGGTGATTTTATACCTAGTAAGTGGCAAGTGGCAATTATTAAAATAATTATCATGTGCATACTTGTGATAACATAGTGAAAACTGCCCCTTGCAAAAATATAACTTTACTCCCACTCCAAGGGGACCAATTTCTGATTATTTGGGGAACAAGGATGGCAAGGGGTATCAGTCATAATAAACCTCTCAGGTTGGCCTAATTGCTCTTTCCAATTAGTCCAAAATGAAGCTCTGGGAGGCTTTAGTTCATGAGATATGCAACAAGTTGTATCTGTAAATTATTTCTTTAGAAAAATTTGCAGTCATGAAAAAGGCTGGCCTTATAAGAAATAAGACAATCATTTTCAGGAAACATCATTCTTATAATTTGACTAATAAGGATAGCCACACAAAAAAAGCCCCTAGAGAAAAGAAAATTAATAGCTGAATTGACAAAGACAAATTATTTATGCATGGTTTAGAGGAATCCTAGCCCATGTCAGCAAATTTAATATTGTTATCGGGCCATTTACACCAACTTATGAAGTATGGAATAGTTTACAAGGTGTCAAAGGAATTTCATAGACAAAGCTGTTATGTTTTATTGAAAAATTGTACTTATCATTTTAAATAGGCCACTGCATTAAAAGTATATAAAAGCTGACAAAAAAGTATCCGGTTTTAAGCACTGTATGTCCTCAGTGTGTAGGCCAGGATTTGAATAAATTCAGCAATTTTCAAATTACATTGGGAAATTGCAGACATTCAAGCTTGATTCATACATTTCACAATGGAATAAAGCAATTACATGCGTTAAAGTTAACATTATTAGGAAAGGTTTGCCGTTGCTTTGCACAATAATATCCAAGATTAAAATATTTTAACAGTATTGCAAGAGCTGATTGGGAAAAAATAGGCAATTTTTCAATTGGGAAAACGGCAGAAATGCTGACATAAGATGCTAGCTTGTAATGTAATTAATAGCAATATTCCAACAAACCAGTTTTCACTTGGGGTTACTAGTATCTGATTGGAAAAAGTGGATAAATTCTTCACTAAACCTCTCTAAACAGTTAATTTATATGAAAAAGAACATTCATGAAGGTTTAGTTCATTTTAACTATTGATATACAGTATACCTCAAAAAAGTCAATTAATAAACGTAAACTAAGAGATTAAGTAATTGTTTGTGTGAATTTCAGGTATCAATATGGTTCCAACGAGCTCAATATCAATATCTCCCAATACCTTTCAAGCATTATTCTATGTAAGTAAGTACTGGTCTACAGTTTTTGTAATAATTTTTTGCTTTTGTTACCATGGCAGCTGTTATGATATCAAATGTGTGATAATTTTGGAAAATCTCAATAACAAGAGTAATACTGTACTTTGATTATTTAATAAAATCGGTACACACATTAAACTAATAATAGTCCTCAAGATTTTGAGCCATAATGATCCTCATTGTTGTCTCAGTATGTCTGCGATCTGATCAAAATTTTTCTTTTGGAACAATTTAGAATTACATAAATTGTTTCATCAAACTTATTCATTTGTTCTGCTGGGGCTGCAGCAGACCAATAGCAATACTCATGCATCTAGTATGCATTGAAAGTACAGTGTAATGCTCCTTGCTTGGAATTGAGCATGTCTTACTGTGTTAAAGGTAGTACAAAGTTTTTGGAATGAAACTTTGTCAGTAAAAGCTGACGTTTCTTGTATGAACTTCTTCAATCTCTACAGTACAACTTCTTCATATCTTCAGGCAGTGGAAAAACTTAACTTTTTGAAAACTTGCCCAGTCGGGCTAGTAATTCATGATTTTTAGAATTTTTTGGTTGCCAGCACCAATATTTACTTGCCCGCCAATTTTAACAGGCGAAACTTCCCAAACTCAGTGATTTACACTCCCATTTTTCCTGGTAGCCCGGCCCCCCGCCCCTCGCCCGTTGGCATGGACTTTGTCTGACACTAAGATTCAAAATAAATATTAACAGGAGTGGTTTCAATTGATGTTCAAAGTAGTAAAATTTGTCGTTGTTTTTTTTTTTTTTGGTTTTTTAGTGATTATAAAAATATATTTTGATTTAGCCTTTTTTGTTTACCATTCTGGGCTACTGACCCACAATATATGGTAGCTCGGACAAAGTTTTGGTTGGCGAAAACCACAGGGCTACCAGGAGGGTACACCACTGCAAACTAATACTATTATGGCAGATTTCATCATTGATAGAATATTAAATAAAGAACTGCATAAAAACAGAATGATTTGTATTACAAATTTAACAGCATAATGAGCATTTCCTTTTCTTCTGAAAAATTTTAGTTCCCCTATCAAGCAAGTAAAAAGTGAATTTCAGATTTTTTACTTGCCCTCAGCAGATTTTGGTTGCCCGAGACCGTCGGGCAAGTGTTAAGTTAAACCACTGTCTTCAATTATTTCTAGCAAATTGTTTAGGAGCAATCTACTAAATCTAATCAACCTACTTCTCTTTGAAATTGAGTGTATTTTCAATGAAAAGCCCAATTCAAGATAAGGTTGATGTACCAGGTTAATGTTGCTGCTAGTCAATAAACTAAAATGGATTACTTGCTATAAATGTTCTGTCAAGAAACATCCCCTTCCCCAATTGTACCAGTTTTTCTACCTCCAAACAAAATCAACTCACAACACAAAAGGATCAGCAAATTAATATGTAGCACATCAGTCTTAGAATGTCATCCTACCTGGCTCCAATCTGTGTCAGGTTGTCTAACAAGCACAATATCTTTCCACCAGGACATGATTGTAGACACTTATGGGATCTTAACCAACTTCAAAAGCAGGCTTTGACTCTGAAGGTGTTTCATCCCTGCCACTACAAGTGGCTAAACAAAACTTTACTTATTTATTTAAGCACTTACTTAAGCTTCCATAGACTATACTTTTCTGGTAAGTTTGCCTCGGCAAAAGGGTGAGGATTAGGTTTCCTAAGAGACTTATTTTAATTGGTTTTAAAGAATTTGGGATTTCCACTGACATAATAAACCAACCAAAAAATAATTTGATGCAATTATGGTTAATAATTAACCAATCAAATAGTTATAAAAAGATAATGTCTACTGCAGTAAAAAAAGCTAGCAGTAATTCCTGTGCTTAAAGAAAAAATGTATTTGAGTTTGCCTCAGCTGGTTGTTCTGTAGAAATGCAATCAGCTTTTGTGAAACAAACCACAATCAGATAATCCAATAATTTTGTAAATACCAAAACCAAACAACCTTTAATACAACTAGGACTATGCAGGTAATCAATTTGGCTGGTGAAACTTTTAATCAAAATTCTGACTTACCAGGCTTTTATTGAACCAATTTTGGCTACACAGATAAAGATTGAGTTTTTTCTCAGCACAATTGTGTTGGTTCTGCAAAAATTCTAGAATAGCTGTTGAGTGGTCAACTATTGTTCCAAAATGATTTCTTTAATCTGTAAAAACATCTAAGAAGGTTTTTTTTGTTAAATTGAGATTAGTAAAATTAATTAAAGATTCAGTTATCACACTCAAAATCTGCCTGGAAAATTGGCTGGATAAAACACTACTTACATAACATGGAGATCTCAACATAATATGAGGAGAGTTTCTCTCTGGTAATTAAGCTCAATAAGCATGACATCATTATATAATTTTATGATATTTTTATAAATTGTTAGTGGTAAAGCTATTAGTTGCCATGTAACATAGCCATGATCTAGCTGCTAGTAATATTAACTCAACATTTTGTTATACCATTAAATATTTACAGTGAAATATGTATAGTGTCATTAAAATGGGATTACCAACAACGGGAAGTTCTTTATCTATTGTAATAACATAAGTAACAAAAAATTGTAATTAAGAAGCAAATAAATTTTAATAAGAAAGAACATGATGTTGACAATACCAATATATTTATTTCAAATAACAACGTTTTGACTTTCATATAGTCATTGTCAAGTCAGAAAGTAAAAGCCATTGATTTTTTAACATAGTTGTATAATGAACTATTACCTTAAAATCATCAACAAAAGAATGTTAATGGTTAATCAAATAAAAATAATATGTCTTGGACAGAATTTGAGAGTTAAGGCTGGTGAACACATTGGAATTTCACGTTAAACATCTAAGAAAATCAAACCATCAAACCAAAGCGCCATTTCTGATCATTTGCTAATTTGTGACAATGGTCCCTCTTTTGATGTTGTTATGGTTTTAGCAAATGCTCCTGGTAAGTTTTCTTTAAAGGCATTATTAAAGAAAACTTACTCATAAAAAAACATTCTTAATAAGGACATATGTAAGCTCTATAGAATTGTTTTTTATTTGATAACCATTAGAATTCTTTTGTTGATGTGTTTAATTAACGATTTCTTAACTTTGTTATAATCATTTGTGACTTGACTATCTATACGTCAGTAGAACATCATCATTTGAAATATATATATTGGTATTTTCATCATCATAATATACTGTATCATAACAGCATATTACAGCCATTAATTTTTAACTTGATAGGCGATGGCAAAATAATTGCTGCTGTAAATAGATTTTTTGGGAATGACGGCAGAAGTTAACAAAAATCGGTGGCAACTTTGGTTTTTTAATTATACACTTTTATTTTTTATAAGAAGACTTTTGTAAGCACAAACCTTGAGTTCAGAATAACAAGCTGAGAGCAAGTTCAAGCTTATAAAAAGTATAAAGAAGAATGTTGTCAATTTGTAGCCATATTTATATGTGAAAATACATTGTGAAATGGCAAAACATAATTTAATTTCAACCCTAAAATGTGGACAACAGCAATTTTTTTGCCCCCGTAAAACAACAATTTTGAAGATGCGATGGCAAAGGCGATGGCAATTGCCTTTTGCCATTGCAAAAATTAATGGCTGATATTAAGCTGTTTTATTTTAACTTCCATAACTAAACCAGACCACCATGTTCAAAAAATTGTTTTCTTGAAAGGATACAGTAAAAATCAATATCATTATTCATTTTGAGGATTGGTCCTCTAGTTGTTTTTAAATTGTAGATTTGCTGATGCACATCCTCACAGTTACGCACATCATCTAATTTTGACAGCCGAATAACCTTATAAAAGCCAGCTTTAAGCAACTAATAACTGTCTATTATATTAAAAGCTTATTATGAAAACGCTAAATCCTTAGGACCCAGACACCATATTCTTTCAGAAGAGGCATTATCAGAACAACTGTTTGTAATAGAAACATTTTACATCTTTTTTAGCACTTACAGTTTTATGGTCTATAAATTTTCTGAAAATTTTGTGTAAGCAAGCATTAAGCAACTTTCAGTAAAAAGATTTCAGTACTAACTCACACCTGACGTTATTCTCTAACAAAAGACGTGTCGATGAGTCTTTAGGAAAAGTATCTACAGTATTTACTAGGCTGCTGGCACACTTTTTATTAAAGTACATATATGATGTTCTGAGGTGATAGCGGTGAAACACCTTCAAACTGCAGTCTGACTTAGAAGCCTTATAAAGTAGTTCAAGCCAAATTATGCTCCTTACCCTAGCTACGGAGCGCAAATACAGAAATTCTTGAAAATCCTGCAATGTGATTGGTTTATATTAGTTTCACATAACAGCTGGCAATATTTCTCAGTATTGCCCACTGCCAAAAGCAATTTCATTGCATTATGTAAAAATATTTTTGATAAAAAATGTTCCTTCCAGTTGAAAAATTCTTGTTGAATAATCTTTTTATCATAGTTTAATGTGTTGTCTAAACCCCCCTTTCTTGGAGAACCCCCCAATTTCTACATATCCCCTATTCCTAAGTGAACATTTTACCCCCACCTTTCTAGTGCAAAGTTCATCAACGTTATCAAATAATAAAAATAAAAAATAAAGCTAATTTTTCACGTGTACTAGGCCATTTGTACACAAAATATTTGGATATTGAATGAAAAAATACTTTCAGAAAGAGAAGCATGTAAATAAAAAGTGATGAACCCCCACCTTTCTAGGAGAACTCTCCTATTTCTGTGTACCCCCCTATTTCTAGCAGGCTTTATTTTTACCCCCCCCCCAATTTCTCAAATTTTGGAAAGTCAGAAACCCTATGTTTATTATGACAATAACTTCAGAAATGGGTCCTCGTTTAGATGAAAGCTTTGATCAGGGATTTCAATTTTAAACGTTAGTTTTAATTTTTCTAGATTGCTTCCAAATCTATTCTTTAACCCACCCAAAGAACTTCCAAACTACTAATCTATGAGCAACTCTCTTGACAGACTAATTGGTCTGTTAATATTGTCCACAAAGCTTTACAGCATCATTATATACAAACGTGTTAAAAACTTATTTAGTGATACAATTCACATGTTTGTATATTCCCTGAGCTATGAAAGATATTCTTTCATTAGCAGTAGTTCTAAGTATCATAAAACTTGGTTCTAAGTATCATAAAACAATTCTGTGTGAAAATTTTGGTACCAATTTGCACTGCTAGCATATTAATATGTGATGTCATGATTATTTAATACACACACCAAAAGTAGTGAATTTTGGTCATGAGCTTCTAGCTGCTTCCTCTCCCTCCCTCTCAACTCTGCACTCCCACAACAGAGCCTCAAAAGTTTTTATTAATCTACGTATAAATGTAGATTTTGATCACAATGCTCTTATTTTTCTTTGTGTCCAAATTGCAACATGGGTGCAGACATGGTATGTTAGGCCAGAGATTTGGTAGCACTTTTATTTCTGGGATGGCCACAGCATACAGGCAATTTGTTGTGTTATTTGTCTTATTAGTTGTGTTTGCTTTCTGTTCTAAAATATATAAGTTAGTGTTTTATTCTAAATCTGACATATTAGTATTATTTAAAACAATTTAGTTAACATTTAGAATATATATACTGAAATATTTTTGGTTAATAGTGGTTGCTTATAGACCAACACTGTTTATAATAGGTTTCCCATCTGACAAAAGGCCAGCTTATCAATATTGCACAAAAGTTAACATATATACATAAAACCAGCTAAAAACATTTAAAATAAAAACAAAATAAATCAATAATTTAACCGTATTGGAGCCGGGGGGGGGGGGGGCGG
>JANSTP010190218.1:0-11810 GCA_025330745.1 Cladonema radiatum | reverse complement strand
GAAAGAATCTTACATTTTTTTGTAAGCAAATATTTTGCAAGTCATTATTGGAGGGATAAAATATCACTGACGCAAATTGAAACTGTAGAAACTGAAAGTTTAGGGAAGCAAGGAAATGATACTGACTTATAAGGAAATTACTTTCTCAAAAAAATTATGGTAAGGTCAAATGGAATCTTGTCAATGATAAATTTATACTATATGCCGCTTTTAGTTACCCTGTTCTACTATCAGCATGATTTTTAACCTCATTTCCTCTCGAAATACCTGGCTAGCCGGTTAAATATGTTAAGTTATCTACAAAAAATTGATATTATAGACAAAGTTATTAGCTACCTGCATACTATTCGTGCAGTGTAATCTTAGATCGATGCCTCGTACGTCGCAACGTCCGACAATATGTATCAACCGACGACAACTACCATGATTCATCCAGGCAATTCATTTTTACTTCAAAGACAGTTCGTTTCCTATCTGTGACGTCATCAACCGTAATCATTCCACAAATATCCTCCAGACATGACTGAATGGAAGTCGTAATTACAATCAATTAAACTATTGCATAATAAGATTCAAACCAACCATCGTGTAAACCAGGTCTTATGTTTTCTCAGTAATTATCTCAATATTCAAAACACCCACATTCATACACGTTTCAATGAAAGAGATTTAATAACAGACAGACGACAAAAACGTGTATTAAAAAACGGAATATTTTTCTCTGTTTTAAATGATAAAAAGTTTTCGTACTGTCAACACTGTGGCAAAGAGATCTATAAGTATGTTTTACGATTTCAAAGCAAAAACCATCGATGGGGAGGAAATATGTATGTCAAAATATAAGGGAAGAGTTCTACTCATAGAAAATACAGCATCATTATGAGGAACAACAACAAGGGACTTCACTCAGGTGAGTAAGATTTTGTGATCGTACAGTAGATATGCATATGCCCTATTAAAAAGCGTCCAGGTATTAAGGTGAAAATAATGGAGAAAGCTATCACAAAGTAAGTATGATACTTCCATGAGTAAGAGTTTATTTGTGGCGGTAGGAAGTCTTCCACACTTATAGAGCTGTTTGAGTTACATACGAACAGTTACATTACAGTTACATACGACATATAGAGCTGTTTGAGTTACATACGACCATGGCTCGCTATATATTATAAAGTTCGCTGCGATAACTAGTCCTTTACATCAATTTTATGACAAATTTTTGGAAGAACTAAGGGCAAACCAAGATATAAACACATTTCATACCAAGAAAACACATCTGCTTCTTACTTGAAAAAGGAAAATTTGCCAAAACAAATTTAATACTGTATGAAGAGTTCGGAAGTGTTAGAGTAAAGCTTGTATGGGCGAGGGTGGTATGGTATACTTTTGGCGATGGTATTAAGTAAGGTTTAACTTTAACAATCACACACATTTAAAAAGTTTGCTCGACTAACGTTATATAACATTACTCCGTATATGTTTACTCTCTAAACAAATCAAGCAAACAATATTTAGTATTTAAAGAGATTGTTTGCTTACATTATGGTTTGCTTATTTCTTATGAGAAAAATCAAACTTTATGAATCTTAACCCTTTCAACGACAATTCCTTATAAATCTAGTTACTAGAGGGTTTTTCCTTATTGTACTTTCGTCCCTGATATTTCGATCCTTTACCTATCTACAAAGAAAAAAAATCAAAAATGTTTAGGGAACGAAAAGTCTCATTTTTGGTAAAAGTTATGTTCAAAATCATTATGGGGTTAATGTTATCTCCACTACAAATAGCTTTCACATACGAGGACAAACCTCAAAATTTTGTCCCTCTGGCGGTCTATATATTTAACTTTATTATTGTTAGTACTGTGGTAAAGACTATTTCTTGGTAATAAAATGCATATATTACGTTTTCCCAATGTTTTCCCAAACAGGTGAACCGGGCATACGACCCCCTACCAAATATTTCGATACATTGTCTTGAAAAATGCTGTCAAGCGAAATTTTTAGCTGACATTATAGCAGCACAATATTTTCTTTTGACAATTAGCAATCAAAATGGCGGGATAGTGCCTAATTATAGGTCTGAAACGTTTTCACGGAGCTTAATGAACTAATTGTAACGGTCATTATTTACTTAGATGAACGAATTGATGGACAAATATGCATCAAAAGGTTTATCGATTGTGGGTTTCCCTTGCAATCAGTTCGGACACCAAGAGAACTGTACGAATAGTGAAATCAGAAATTTATTAAAATACGTTCGACCAGGGAACGGCTATGAAACTAAAATTGACCTTATGGCTAAAGTTGAGGTAATTTTTTTAAGTTTTTAAAACTTTTGATTTCTCTAAATCAAGCATTTACATGACCAATATTTCCCCACTCAAACTTAAATATCTAATATAAATATTGTAATTATTGGAGTAAAACTTATTATATTCATATCTTTATTATTTTAGGTCAATGGTGAAAAAGCCGATCCGATTTTCAAATTTTTGAAGGAAGCCCTCCCAACACCAGTCGATAGTTCAGCCTTTATAAATGATCCAAAACTAATAATTTGGAGTCCCGTTCAAAGAAGTGATATAGCATGGAATTTCGAAAAGTTTTTAATAGGTCCCGATGGAAAACCAATAAAACGTTTTAGCAAAAGTTATCAGACGATAGACCTGTCAAAACACATTGAAGAGGTCAGTTTACTTTCAAACTTTTCGAATACTTTTTCAGCTCAAATATTTACACAATCGGTTCATTGCAATATTTTTCTGTAGAGTTTGAACACAAAATTCTTGATAACTTGAGCCCTTGTTAACCTGAAACTTTGGTTATTTCGAACTTGTTTTAGGTTTCTTGTTTTAGTTCGCTTTAAGGTTTCGATTTATTCATGAGTTTGCTGCTATGTTTGTATAATGAAATTAACGCGAATAGTTGTACCAACTACTTAACAGTCTCATTATTTTGAAAATTAAACAGATGATGTCTCACTTGTGCTCTTATATCTTTTTTTTTTTTAAACTTGAAAACTTTAACTGGACAGAAAGGATCTTTTTTTACTAGTTTTGAATTAGATTCAAGTTTGTGCTTAAATTCCTAACTGGAACCAAATGGGTACAGGACGTCTTATACGGACGTCTTTTGGACAACGGATGGACGTCTGGACCATAGATATATATTCCTACCTAGATATGGAAGTTTCTGATTTTTGCTGAAGCTTTATTTTTTTGTCAAATCCTCCATTTTGAAAAGTTCTCATTACAACTTTAGTACCAGTTTTATTCCCACAGAGATTTCAACAAATTGTTCAAGTACTGTTAAAATTTATGTAGAAATTAGTCTTTTCTGGAATCAAGGCTGGAATTGGAAATTTGAAGTTTGAGATTTTATCATCCATTAAAAAAATACTATTTCCAAAGCTATACTTACATCATATCAAAGAATATGAGTATTTGCCACGTGTCTACAGAAACATCTCTGGTTGGTCAGAACTTTGCATGATGGCGGATTTTTCAAAAAACAGAGCGTCAAAAACCTTTCTTACAAATACTGCAAGTTTCATATCTATAGGTATATATCTATGGTCTGGACGTGCAGAAGTTGTCTATAGGACGTCCAAAAGATGTGCTGTGTCCACTGGGAAGTGTTTGGAATCTAAAAAATTCGATTCTATCAAATATAGAATTTACAGAACCTCTAGTACTCTAGGCGTTGCTCACTCATTTTGTTCACTATGGGACAAATATTCGCCTTGGGATACAATAAAATCCTAAAGATACTGTTATCTTCTTTTTTTAGTTACTTGGATGAAGAAATAAGCTGGCATTTTGCATGAAGATTTTATGATTACATCAAGTCAAACTTTCATCACTTGATGTATGATACTATTCAAATCATTGATGCAATAACATGATAGTTTATTTATTTTGTATAAAAAGAAAATAATAAATATTGTTAATATTCGAAAGCATTTTTTGTCAATAAGAATCCCAATACGGGAATTTTCACAGTCCCAAAAGATCTCACAATATCGGTCACAGTAAGATTTATTTCAAGCGGTATAGTGTTAAAAAGGGCCAAAAATCCTTCATTGAGTTTCAATAACATTTCTCGTGAAATTATTCCTCATTATTTGCAAAAAGCAATTTCCATGAAAAAAAAACAACTTGAGTTTTAATTAAGTTAAACAGAACGAATGATAAAACTGCGTTTGGAAACTTCATATGGAAAGTTATTCAGCAAAATTTTTTGTCAACTTTCAAATTCATTTCAGAATAGAAGAATGTTTTGAAAAAAAGATAGAGAATTTATTGAAGTGGCTTGTTTTCAAATAAGGCATTGTACTCATAACTTTTATTGCATTTCCATACACGTTGTTTTTATGAGAAATCAAGCACCAGACCTAGTTCCAAAAGTCTCTTAGCTATTGCCTAAATCTGCTTCCAAAAGTTTCTTAGGAAGATTCTTAGGTTTTAACAAATAAAAATTGCCAAAACGAAGAAAAAACTAGTTAGTTAGTTGTTTACTAGTTGTTCTTACTACAACATTTGCGCGATGTAAAACTATGTAAACCAGTGTACACGAAAAAGAATTTAAGCATGACGTAAATAGTGCCTTATTTACCTCAAATTGGTACATTCAAACTAATTTAATAAAGGAAAATCTGTAAAGAGGTTTCTTAGCAAAAATTTGCTGCATTTCCCTGGTTCCAAGAGTTTCCAAATTTTTGGTATGTCTAATTCTAAGTTTCTTATAAACTAGTTTCTTATAAAAAAAAGACTTGTATTCTTAAGCAACGAATGTTTTCATTGCAACAGAGTGTGGAACAGCTTTGCTGATGGCTTCGGGTTATAAAGAGGTATAAAGACCAGAAATCTAAATATTTTAGGAAAACTATTTCTAGAATCTCTCTTTCAAGTAAATCTTAAATATTGGGCAGTTGTTAAATTGCTGCCTCTATTTTCATGATGGATAACTGATTAATGATGGATAACTGTGAATCTTCAAACCTTATTGCCATATCGAATCTTCAATAATATTAGGCTACGTGATAACATTAATAAAGGCAATGGTTCGATACGCCGTTTCTAGTTGATTTGTTTTAATAACAAACGTGTTATTATTTTTGAAATTGCCAACTGCCAATTACAGTTCTAAAGATAGACTAGATCTAGGCTAGATAACAACTAGAACTAATGCCAAGAGAATTGAAAAGAAGGTGATTATTAGCTTTTGCAAATTTCCAATTTTTTCCTTCTGTTCTTAACATAGGACTTTACATTGGGTTTAACTAAATTTACGGATATGGCATGGTGTTTGAATCCTCTGCATGTGCAAATTAACCAGATAGAATTTAATCATTTTCTCATGCTTTTGTTTTAAGTTAAACAACACTGCCAAGCTCAAGTTTAAAATATAAACAAGGATAGACATTTCTTCGGAAAAATAAAAACTATAATTTCAATGTTTGTGGTATATATTATAAATATATGATGATAATTATAATATATACAACAATATACAGTAAAATAAATATTAGTTTGAGTGAAATAATGGGTAAATGCATTGAGATGATCATAATCAGCACACTCTGCATGATTTTCGGCAATTTTCTTCCATCCATCCTTTATTGGCTCTACACTGATCACCATCAGCCCAACTTTTACAATATTGATTATTGTCCGTACATGGGCGTGGTGGTGGTGGAGGTGGTGGCGCAATACGATCTGTCCTTCCATCTAAAAAAAGGAAATAGTTTTCAGATATGTGATCTAGTGATAGACTCCATAGTAAATTTTATTTTTCCATAAGAATAAAAAAAATAAGACTGTTAATTAAAATGTCTAAAACGATCGGAAATATAACATTTTTTCCGGCTAATATGCTGCCAATGCCTAAAACTGGTATTTCTTCTTGGTGGAAAAGTTCATATTGTTCTGAGGGCAGGCAATCTGTTGGCATTTCATGGTAAATATTTTAGGACAATTTCAAGTCGAACTGACACAAATTGCTTATACACTTTCTACAAATTGGTCAAATCCCGTCAAAATTGTTTATAAAAAGGTGGCTAGTTCCTTATAAACTTTGAATAAATAAAAAATAAAAATGGTACAACTTGATATCGTAAGAATCATTAAACGTATTTAACTTACTGCAGTACATTCGATTGATCTGTTGAATATCAATCTTGCTGAATGTTTCTCGTTGACCAATCTTATATTGCCAACGATGATCTCTAGTTTGAATGGTCATTTTATTACCACCAAAAGCTTTTGTTCCATAGTGCATAATGGATTCATAGTCGTATGGTGTGCCAAGAGAGTTGATGTTAGTATAGCCTTGTTTGTTGAAATTGAATCGCGAACCTGGAAGATAACAGATGAGAAAGGTTGTGTTGAAATTCACATTTTTTGGGCAAAAACTATAATATTTGACCCCTGTCTAGATAAATTTTGACATAGAAACCATTCCAAATGCTGAATGGATAGTTTGACCCATTTTAAGTCCAATTATGGGCCTATAAAGGACATATAAAAAGTTTCATTCAAGAATCTTGAGGTGCTCGACCTAACCACTAAGTCAGGGATTGGATCATTATAATGATTAACGAAATTTAATTTTTCATATCAAAAGAGAATTCATACCAGGCGAGATGTTATTCCATAGGATGTATACATAGTTGTCTCTGTCAGGTCTTGACTGTTCGTGATAAAGTCCAATGGAATGACCGATTTCATGAATTACAATACCCTTGGTGCTACATCCTCCGTTTCGAATGGACACTCGGTTCATACGATCCTTCCTGTATCCCACTGGCGATGAGCAACTACAAACGAAGTATTAATAAAAAATGTAAAAATTTTCATCAAGCAATTTTTATTTAAAGCCCTTCTAACGTTGCTGAATAGAAATACAAGGGCTTATCCCAAAGCCCAATTTAATGGTGTTAAATCAAATGACATCTATTTTAGCTACATTTTTTATCTTATTTCTAATGGTCTCGGCGTTAGACCTTAAAGTAAAAAATTCCCCACTTTTGAAACGTAGTACCAAAAAGTCTCAAAATTTTTTTAATAAAACCAAAGGCAAAAAAGTAAAAAAAATGGTGGCCACTCTTAGGTACACAGAAAATATTTATTAAAATATTGGCAAATTTTTCACAATTTTCTAACCCCTGCACCCCCCATTTCGAAATTCCAAGTAGGGTATAGGGTAAATATGCAAGCGAGCAGTTAAATGTACCATAAGCTAAATAAATAAAAAGTGAAGACACTTACCCTCCTCCCGAATAGAAGCTTAAGTAAGCCTTTTCCCATCCCCTCCATGAGAATCGTAAACAGGTGTATCTGTGATATTCGGCGATAGCTTCTTGGATGGCTCTTCGTCCCTTTGAATCTAAAAAACAATGACTATCTAATATTATTTTGTAAATGTACAGCATGTTTCAATGCGCCGTAAAACTGTATGAAAAACTACCCCTATAACTTTCCTGTTGAGTCTTTATTTGAAGCAACTGATTGAGCAGGAAATAGATTGAAAATTTAGATTATAAAAAATATAAACACCTTACCAATACTACTCTCGATAGTGTAAGGAATTCGACCACTGGGCCATCTTCCACCCTTAATACTAGCATATGCATTTCCTTTACCATTCCATTTTCCAAACGTTGCTTCCTTCTCATCCGGATCCAATACAATATCCCCTTCGAACATGCCAGGGTCTAAAGATCATTATATAAAAGTTTATGATTTTATAACTAATTTGCACCTTTTGGTAACTTTTCATGGACCTTTAAAACATTGAATTTTTAAACCGTGTTGAAAATTTACAAATATTTTAAATGCTTTTTATCTAGATCCATGCTTTTCGGGATCCAATTATGAAGCATTTACTGCCATTTATGAAGCAATGGAGTTTATATAATACAGACTTTTGTTACCCTTTAAATAACCCAATTCTGTTACTCGATTTATTTATTTATTTATTTTTTTTTTTGTTTCAGATATTTAAAAGTTTTAAAATTTTAAATGATTAACTGTCTTACTTTCCATTTCTGGTTTCCATTCAGCAGCAGCAAAGCTGATAAGTGCCAGCACCAAAACTTTCATCATCTTGCTCATACTCAAAGAATTTCAAATTCATAACGATTCTGCTAATTTTCCCAGTATTTATATTAAAATCCCTCATGACATTGGTTTACACACTTGGCAAAACAAGTCAATAATTTTCCTTAATTTTTTCTTACCGTTTATTTAACCAGAAGCTCGCCTCCATCCTTATTTATTGTGACTAAAATTTTTCCCGTCATGCAACACTTCCTGCTCTCAAATAATTAAATAATAATTCAAATAGCTCTCAAATAATTCAATATTTATTGGGTTCTTTTATTTAAACATAATTTCTTTTCGTTAAATAAATATTTGTCCACTTCATGTAAAATTATTGAATGTCTATTCCCGCTCTACTTGTTTTCGTTTTCCTGAGAATTTTAACATTACAATTTACACCAAGATGTTATAAGATCAATTTGTTATAGAACAATTAATTTCAAGAACATTTTATCGAACTGCAAAATGCCTCCAAAAAACTGGACAAATAAAAATACACCAACAGCGTTATATAACAAATAGATATACCTTGGAGAGAACAGTAAATCGAAAGTGCAATTTCACGTTCTTTTAGACGGGGGTCGTGTGATTAAATTTAATAAAATGCTCATTTTAGTTGAATAAAAGGTATTTTAAATTAAAATTATATACTTAGATGGGATAGGATTATTAAACCTGGGGTTAGGTTCAGATAACTAAGCCCAAAATTGTCCTAAAGGTCAATTTTTTAATACATAGATTTTGATGTACACAAATTGTGACAGTAAGCCCCTCATAAGGAGAATACGTTTAGATAAAGAACTTACTAACGAGCAAGCATACACACAGATCACAGATAGTCTAATCGACCTGGAGATAAATACCGTTAACACTAGTGGAAAATAAAAAAATATATCATAAAAAAATAAATAACTAAAATAAATAAAACTTCTGGTGGTTCTTTGATTGCTTTGTGCCGGTTTTTAGTCCATACTGTGATTTTTAGTTGTTTTGCGTTAGTGTTACCCAATTTTAGGTGGTTTTTACTGGTTTTGGGCTAATGCTAGTCCACTTTAAGTGGTTTTTGATTGCTTTAGGCGAGTGTTAGTCCTTATCAGCTGTTTTTTGGTTGCTTTGGGATAGTCTTTTAGTCCATTTAAAATGGTTTTTATTGGTTTTTGGCTAGTGTTAGCCCAAATCAGGTGGTTTCTAATTGTTTTGAGCTAGTGTTATCCGGCTGAGATAGTTTTGCTTGACTTGTGACAGTGTTAGTCTATTTCAGATGGTCTTTGGTTATCATTTGCTAGTCTTTATCTGCTTCAGCTGGTTTTTGATTGTCTTGTGGTAGTGTTACCTCGCTTCAAGTGGTTTCAGGTTATTTTGCGCTAGTGTTAGTCTGTTTCAGTGTGGGTTCGGAATGTCATTTGCTACCAGTGATAGTCCATGTCAAGTATTTCCCGGTTATCTTGGGCTAGTCTCGTAAAACATTTCAAATGATTTTTGCTTGTTGTTACTCCACATATCAGGTGGTTTCTGGTTGTCTTTGGGCTAGTGTTGCTTGTTTTCGGCTAATCCTACCCAATATTAGGTGGTTTCGTGTTGTGAGCTATAGTTAGTCTGTTCCAGCGGGTTTTTGGTTGTCTTGGGCAAGTGTTAGTCCATTTCAAGTGGTTGCTTTTTGTTTTGGTGTAGTATTGATTGTATATTGGTATTAATTTATTGAAGTAGCAAAAAATAGATTTTTATAGGTCTATACTTTGTCAGAAAACCTTGTAATACAGTATTTTCAACTAAATATTTAAATTGAAAAACGGATTGAGAACAGAGAGAACTTTTGGCTGTTGTCAATTAAATAAATTAAATTTTATTTATATTACTTTTGAGACAAATTAGGGACAAAATTTATTACTTTATTTGCCAAAAAAGTGAGATGGTAGTGGCAACCCAGGCCCCCTTCCAGATAATTTATTTTTGGTCGTCAATTAATTTCATTCCGCTTCTGTTGGTGTTTTTTACCCTTTATTTAGATAACATTTTCGGTAAAGTAGTTTATTTAGGAGTAACTACTTTTCGCTTCGCTTTTTAACTTCTTAAGAAAGGAGGCACGAAAGATAGTTTTAGTTAGGTAGACAGCAATAATAGAAATGAAATACTTTAGAGCTAAGCTAGACTAGATCTAGCCGGTCACTGAAATATCCTTTCGGGGAAAATATTCTCTGGGAAATATTCCAAGAATATCCATATGTGTCCGGGAAGAACGCAGCAATTCCCAAGATCGCATTTTCACCGGTTTTCCGATTTTCCCCTATACGACTAGAACTAGTCTAGAGCTAAGAATGATTTTCAATTAGGGAACGTTATTTCATTACTAGTTTGGTAGCCCTCACGTAATTAACCTCTAAAAATATCGTGCCCATTAAGAGGATTAGTACTACAGTTGAAGCTCTAATAACGGACACCTCTGCCACTCTTGATTTGTGGTCAGTAAAAAGACATGGTCAGTAAAAAACTTCTACACAACGTTCACTCAACGCCAACCGCAACCCAAAGCAACGGCCACTAGCCTTCAGCTCCAAATACGCTATTAGAGGTTCCGCTGTAAAATATTTACTTTTCACCGAATTCGCAAACTTTAACGCTTTAACAAACAGAATTTTAAATATTATCTAGTTCCGTTTATTTATAATCTCCAGTAGCAACAATAATAATTAATAAAAAACATTATATTAATCCCCTCTCAGGAAAATAGTTTTTTAAACAATATCAAAAGACGTGATTAGACGGACACTTTAAACAACCGCAATGAAAAAACAGATTGAGCAATATATTGCATTGTGAAATTTACAAAAAAAGTTTCATATTGAACGAGCTCTTAAAGTTGGAATAGAGAGCTATCACGGGAGCTATAAACTGATATGTACAACTTTTAATTTGTACTTTTCCTGGTTTTATTCAAGAGTTTTCGATTATTTTGCTTGAAGTTATGCTCAGTCAGTATATTACCGTACATTCGACCGAATGGAAAAAAAGACCGGAAATAATTTCCGCACGAAAATCATATTCAAGCAGTGACTTACATAAAATCGATAAAATACAACAGAACAATTTTCTTGAAGACGGAAATGGATATTTAGGAATACCGGAAGCAAAATTTCTTCTTCGGAACGCGGAAACCAAAAGTACAGAAGAAATATCAGCAAGTAAAGAAGAAATTTCCGTTAACAATGTAAATGAAAACGTTAAACAGTTGAAGCGGCCTATTAAGTGTCCGGAACACGAACTTAACGATAAAATTGTCATTAATGTCATACAACCGTCCACGGAGGGTCGTAAACTTGGTCATTCAGACATCCGAGAAATTTGTTTAGATAACTGGTCAAAAAAATTGAACCGTAAACGAAGTATAAGTTTTTCAAACTTTTCAGACTTTTACGATTAACAGTATATAATGATGTGTGAGAAAACATATTTAAGACGTCCGATAATATACAATGGTAGGGTTTTCGAACACACCTCCGAAATACCACCTCGAGCTATCAATTATATCATCAAAAATAAATATTTTATTTACTGCTATTGAAATTTGATCAACATTATTGATGGTTGTGATTGACATTTTAAATGAGCTATTTACAAATTTCTGCTATAGTTTAGGAATAGTGTTTTTACAATTTTAAAATATTGCAAATTTTGCATTTTTAAACAAATCTTTTTTCACAATGAGGACATA
>JANSTP010190107.1:0-11813 GCA_025330745.1 Cladonema radiatum | reverse complement strand
TTTATTAGCTTGGGGTTTGTAGGGTGTTGATAGAAACAAGATCCATTCAAATCCATTCATTTCTATAAATTGCGATGTGATCAAAAAATTCTATCGTCCACTTCGGGCGATTCCAATGGAGTACAGTAAGACTTTTACTCGTCCGATTGGAATTTATATCGTCCTGTACCGTCGGGCGACCCTTACGATTCAACACTGTTAAGGTTCTAGGAAAAAAAGATCCCCCCAGTAAAAATCCCCCCATTTTGAATTGAATTATCAGTTCTTTAACATAAAAAATGTTCTACTGTACTAACCTTATAAAAAGTCAGCTAAAATTAGAATTCTAAGTCTTAGATGTTTGCTAGGGAAATACTAGAGAATATCAGCAAATGTCAAAGTATTGTCCAAATGAAAGACAACTACACAATTTTGTGCAGTTCTTATTTTCATCTGAGTTCAGTTCTTATTTTCTTCCAAATTTTAGTTCCTGGAAGTGCTTCTCTTATTTCTAGTAGCCTTTTTCTAGGTAAGAACAATTTGGAAAATTTTTTTTCTTTAAGGCCGCTCTTAGTTCCAGTCGTGGTTAATTTTTTTGGTTAATTGTTTGCGGTATTCTGGTATTTTCAAGCCATGTTTCAACACATATTATTTGATATATATATGTTTTTCATTTACCTTTTCTTTGATTTTTATTTTACCCTTCTAAAATGTTCCCTGCAGCTGGACAGAATTGACAAAGAACATAGTTGACATGACATAACATGGATAGTAGACTAAAGGCAAACAGATAAAAAGTATTGATAAAAACTCGCTACGGTCATACTTTTTAAAACCAACTGCCTCTGTTGATATTTGATATCTGATTGTAGTACAGAAAAATCAGAAAAATGAGAATGGTCAGAGAAAATAAGTTGATTACAGTAAAACCTGCTAAAACAACCACCTCTATAAGAAAACCACCTGTCTATAAAGACCACTGATTTTTAGTCTCAAAATGGCATTTTCTATTGTTTTCAACCTCTATAAGAAGACCACCTGTCTAAGAAGACCACACTTTGGGGTTCCCAAAGTGGCCGTCTTATACAGGTTGCACTGTAATAACAAACAAGGCTTACTGAACAAAGTAAAGATGAATGAATGGAAAACAAAAGTACAAAACTATCTGGAAAGATAATAAGGCGGGGAGTTTTACTGGGGGGATTTTTTCCTAGGTGGATGTTGTCCATGGGGGATTATTTCTGGGGGGATTTTTTCCTAGGTGGGATATTTCCAGGGGGATATTTTCCTGATACCTTTATTTAATAATATATTTTCATTCTGTATACACTTTCTGTATTTAAAAGTCATGAATTAAAAATAAGTGAGATCATTTTCTCTGTAATAAAATATTTTTTCATTCTATACTTTCTAATAAAGTTATTGTCAAAATGCTCTTTCTTCGAAATACATTTCTATTCCCTGAGATTTTTTTACTTGATATATTTTTTTCTTTTCAGGTTAGCATGGTTCACTCAGGTTCCCATGATATAAGCATCAGGAGAAAACTTCTTATAGACAATCCATATAAATGTTAAAATGACAAACTAACTTCATAGAAGCTCTGAAACTTCCCGTAAGTTCATTTAAATTCATAAAAAATGCATTATATTGACAAACTAACTTCGTAGAAGCTTTGAAACTTCCCATAAGTTTGTTTAAATTCTTAAAGAATGAATTATATTGACAAAATAACTTTGTAGAAGCTCTGAAACTTCCCGTAAATTTGTCTAAATTCATAAAGAAAGAAATATATTGATAAAATAACTTCGTAGAAGCTTTGAAACTTCCCGTAAGTTAGTTTAAATTCTTAAAGAATGAAATATACTGACAACATAACTTCGTAGAAGCTCTGGAACTTCAGGTAAATTCGTTTTAAGAAAGAAATATATTGATAAAATAACTTCATAGAAGCTTTGAAACTCCCCGTAAATTCGTTTAAATTCATAAAGAATGAAATATACCGATAACATAACTTCGTAGAAGCTCTGGAACTTCCCGTAAATTTATTTAAATTCATTAAGAATGAAATATATTGATAAAATAACTGCAAAAAACTTTGAAACTTCCCATATATTCTCCTCCATTCAAGAAACTTTAAGTGTAATTAGAAATTGTGTAGAAGAGATAATGTTTTTCTTGTATAACACTGTCCGTTTCTAAGGGCTGCTTCTCGAAGAAGTAGCATTTTGCTAAAACTTCCGATTTGAAATTCAGAACCTTTTTTGATTGAATAAGATTCTTCTATAGCTTAAATTTCCTTCTGTTTGGGTAATATTATTATCTTTATAATAAAAGAGTTATATATTTTATAAAATACATAAAATTGAAAAGTTTTTTATTTTTAAAAAGACATTATTTTTATATGACAGAGACTTTCAGATATAATAATTATTTAATTAATAATTACCGCATCGCGCATCACAATTTTAAATTGAAGAATGACATTAGAAAAGGTTTAAACTAATTGCGGCCTAAGTTTCCATGTGAGACCACAAAGAGAATGCAGGTATTCATTCTTCTGATGAAATAGTTGGTCCAGTAAGACTTAATTTGGTACAGAATTGCTAAATGGTTGCAAGCTTCTAGATGTTTAGCATTACTGGAAGTGAAAGAGTGAATAAATTTTGTCCTTTTCTTGGAGCCTTCTAAATCCAATCCTGAATTCAAGGACAGAGGGCAAGGACAGGGAGCAAGGACATTTCAGACTACTGAAAAGTTGCCTTTAATAAATAAAAGGTCTTGATCAAACAAAGGTATCACATGATCTGCTGCATTAAATTTTGGTTGTATTTGTCCCAATGAGATAAATTGTAGTATTCAACATTGTAGTTCAAATTGAAATTCAACGAAAAAGAAACAACTACATGTTTATTCATGTCAAAATGAAATTTTAAAACATAAGCAAAAATTTTAAAAATTTTGTTTTACCCTTCCTGGGTAACAACTCCCTGCAAACTCGGTCGAGACTTCAAAAAGCATTTCGTAAATATCTTTCTTGTACAGACTTAAAGATTGTTTTCCGCACAGCTGGAACACATGCATCTCTGTTTCGATTCAAAGATAGTGTTGAGAAATCGTTATGTTCTGGCCATCTGAATATTTGGTTATCTCTCCACTCACTGGAATCGAGATGAAAAATCCACAAAACACAGCAATATCATCGCATGTGAATTCGAATAAGCGCAGTGCTAGTTTTGATGACTTTTCCATCTTAACTCGGGAAAATAAAAATTATAAATTGGAGATAAAAGAAAGC
The DNA here is from genome assembly GCA_025330745.1 of Cladonema radiatum. Classification (NCBI taxonomy): domain Eukaryota; kingdom Metazoa; phylum Cnidaria; class Hydrozoa; order Anthoathecata; family Cladonematidae; genus Cladonema; species Cladonema radiatum. Next base: position 8,536 of record JANSTP010190107.1, on the reverse strand, counting down.
TTGCTGATCTCCGGCAATAAAGCTGCACTCAACAGAACAATGGCGTCAGCACCACTATTTTTATTTTAGCATGATATAATTTTCCTAAAAAAGGGATTTTATATTTTATTGCTATTTAAAATTTTTGCTTACGTTTTAAAATTTCATTTTGACATGAATATGCTCCCAGAGTGGAGCGAAAACTTGTCATTTTAAACATGTAGTTGTTTCTTTTCCGTTGAATCCCAATGAGATATTCTTTAAAAATCAAGAATAATTTTTATAATACTTTCTTTGGCAATTCATAACAGAAAAAAGCATCATAAAACATCAAAATAAGGAAATCTAGTGTTATAAAGTAAAAAGAAGTATTGCATCTTCAAAAATGTTGGAAAAAAATATTCTAAATAGTAACTGTAACTCTAGCAAATCTCTTCTGAATACCTGTTGAGTTTTCATGCGTACTGTGACTTGTGCATATATATTATCTTTTTCATATACTGATCCCACTCTTGCATGGACTATTTTAGGTCTTTCTATTTGCTCAATATATTTCCAGTACACCTTTTTTGACGGCTGCAAAAACTGTGACCGTAAGGCCTGAAACAAGAATATTTTGACATAACATAAACCATTGAAGTTTTTTGAATGTATTCACACTTAAAAATACACAATAGATTGACAATAATCTTTACTCCTCGAAATATTACTTTTATTCAGTCTGTGTTTCATCTATTGAAATTTGCCTCAGCACTCTGCAAATACAGAAGTAATTGCTGAGGCAGACTTCAATAAACTCTGCTTTTTTTCTGTTAACTCGGCAATAATAGGCTGCTTTTTGCCAAGGCAAAGTTATCTGAAATTCAAAGGCTGATATTTCTGTTAACAGTTAGCCAAATACATTATCATAGGTGTTAGGTCCAAAACATGGTGTTAATTAAAGGCATTCTCAATAGATCATTCTGATATATCATACAAAACTTGCTTGAATTGTTATTCATGATGATACAGAACTAAATGCGAATAATTCAATATTAGTAAAAATTATTATTATTCGACCTTGTAAATGGGAGACACTTTACAAAATAAACCTACTTTTATGACAATTAATGTTGCATGGTCTTTCATCTTCATTTCTGCAGACCTAATAAAAAGAAAAACATGAAGATGAGGTTGTGAAAATCACTGTATCAATAGATGACAAGACAATTACATCAAACATTTGAACAATTACCAGTGGTATATCTTAGGGACTCATTGTGATTATCTGATTCAGACAAGTAAGGTCTGTATTTTGGTTTCTTTTGAGTGTCATTTTTTTCTTTGAAATCACTTTTTTTTCTTGCTCAAAACAATCACTTATAAAAACACGTACTAATATCTCTACTTTTTCTGCATATCCAGCCAGGCAAGTAAAACTAATTTTTTTTCAATTGCTCCCTAAATTATCAATTCTCAGACCATAGCAAAAACCTAAACATATAATCGATTACAGATATATTTTACAGATAAAAGAAAGCAATGAAAGCAACTCATTAGACCAGAATCCTTACAGTATAACGCATAATTCTTATAATTATCAAGCCATAATTTTAATATGGTAAGAAGGTAAAGAAAATAGTGGAGTTGGAAATACATTTGAAAAAAAATTAAAAGTAAGAATTTGCATTTAAGAAACAAGAAAAAAAGTGAAAAAAGCACATATCGTATAATATTCCATGATCTGTTGGATATAGTTACAGAAAATAAAGAAAAATCTTCCATAAATAAATTTGAACACTTACTTGGAATCTTCTTGCAATGCATTGTTTACTTCAATAAATTTCTCTTGAGCCAATTTTGCAAAATCAACAGCTCTGAATGGTTTCACATGTCTTTTGATGATGGCTATTCTAATATAGCCAAAAATAATTTTTACGAGACTCTACAAAGGTCTGACCCAATCAATTCTTTTTAAGTTTTACTTGCCACAAAAAAACAGTATTACTTGGCATAATGAGTTGGAAACAAAGCAATATAGACCATGGGTCCTGGTGTCCACTTTTAAGTGAGGGGGCCGCGAATTGGACTCAAAAAATATCGCCCACCATGGTTGGGCGACGAAGAAATTTTTAGCTTTCTAGATGCTCTAAAACGTCATTTAACGTTACTTTGAGATAGTAAAAAGACAATTATTTCACACTGAGATATTCTTAAATGTCCTAAAAGAAAAAAAAACATTTATTTAGCAAAAAAGTGGGGGAGGGCCATGGCCCCCCTGGCCCCCCCCCCCGTCGCCGGGGCCCATGTAGACGAAAAACGATGAAATATTGAGAAGCCATCGTAAAAGTTTTCCATTTTCGAATGCATTTTAAATGAAGATGTTTTAAAAGTTTTAACAATAAAAATAAACTTTCAATGATATTTTGAAACTAGCGATGAGGCTTGTGAAAATAAAGAGTGATAATAAAAGAACTCAAAAAACATTTGCTATATTGCACTCAAAACCATGCGGTTACTAATACTTAAAATTCTAAAGAAAAATTTATAATTTCAGAAACCATCACTGAACAGTTTATGAATAATAAAAAACATGCCCATAAGTTGTCAATTTCACTTGAAGCGAAACAAAAGGAAGCAAGTGACTTATAGAGAATAAAAAGAAAAAATTATAGAACCGAATCAAAGTTATAAAAACTTCTCAAATTTCTACTGACTATGCATCTCAGATATCAATCTTATTGAAAAAAGAGCATTGCAGATTATGAAGAATCAAAAACATACGCATAGGTTGTCCATAGAAAGCCTTTGAATCCTTCCCATTTCTGTTTGATTCCTTGAGGTGTCAAGAAAAATTTCTTTTTTTCTGGTGGAACGTATGAGCTGAATATTTGGCCTAAAGTACACATAGGAAACAGAATTATATAAATTCTTGGGAAAATATATAACAAAAGTATTATATAATCAGGGTTCGACAAATCATTAAAAGTAAATGTATGGCAACATACACAAAATTTGAAAAAGTTGTACTTGAGAACCAACATTGGAATAAAATTATATCCATAAAGTCAGTTCTATCCATACATACATCATTTTTGGCATTATTTTTAGTTTGCTATTTTTATATATTTGTAACTCAAGTACAAAAAGCGATTTTTTCTATGTATGAAAAAAATTATTTTGTACTTTTAGAAATTTTCGTGTACTTATGTACTCACGTACAGGGATTTGTCATACCCTGATATAATATACACTTTAGGTTTTGTTCTCATGGAATCCAGTTTTAAGAGGTCAAGCAAAATTCTAAAGGCAGGGTTTTATGCAGCCACTTTTAGCTAGCCTGGTTTATATCCAAAAGATTGAGTTTTCTTTATAATTCCTATCATATCTTTATGGGTCTAAAATGGTACTTGCAAGAAAATTTTGCGGCATGAAAGTTTCGCGGTTTCACAGTCGAGGAACAAAAACCGCGAAATTAAAATGCCGCGAAAAATACAATTTTAGAGTAACTGAAATTAAAATGCATAAAAACACTGGGTTTTTTGGAAGAAAACGAAACTCAAACAAAATTTCTTAAAGATTAGTGAAGAATAGTTCCTCAATTCTGCTTGAAACCTCAAGTCTTTGTCAAATACATTCAAAACGTTTGTGTTTTTTTAATGTTTTCATTGAGCCGCAAAATTAAAATGCCGCGAATTTCATAGTTTGACTTTAACCACAAAACTAAAATGCTGCAAATTTCATAGTTTGGCTTTAACCGCAAAATTAAAATGCTGCGAAATGCAATTTTTCGCAAAAAAAACGCGAAATTATAATACCTGCAAAATTTTTATGCCACGAAATTTTCTTGCAATAAAGTAGTGTTTCAGTTCACTTTAGGTATTTTTTCTTTCATATAGTATTTTTTACTTTAATTTTTTTTTTTTTTTCATTTATTTGATCAAAAAACCAAGATATTATGGGAGATCAGGAGCTTTTCAGCTTTTCTTATTAATCTTTGACAGATTGAGTTTAGAAGCTCAATTAAAGATTAAGTTCTTAGGACCGTTAAACGGTCTTAAGAATTGTCTGCATAAAACCCTGAAAGGGTAGGGCAAGTTAGGCCAATCAGGTGGGCAATGCTGTTTGTTGACAACCTGCTTCCAGAGGAAAAGTTTTAAAGTAATATAAAACTTAATGAGAATCTTGATGAGTTCTAAAGAAGCATTTTTCTAATTCATCATCAAGATAATGAAAGCAACTACAGTGTCTTTTTAAAACTTTTCAGAAAATTTAAAAAGCTCATGAATACTTAATAATATTGCAGCTTTAACCAATGGAAAAATATGCTTGGAGAAGAAAATTGAAGACAAGGAAAACCGCTAAATTATTGAAGTCCTGCAGACAAAACAACAAAAGTACCAGAAACACATTTGTAAAAGATTACAAAAGCCTATTCAATCAGAGAAACAAAAATAAATCTTGCAATTAAAGCATATTCTATACTTTATTTTATCTAGCGAAAACTAATGAAAAACAGATGTACTGGTACTCTGCGGAAATAAAGTAGTTTTACAATACCAGTGACCGCCAGCAATATATATACTAAAACCTGAAGGGGCATCCATTTTTGAAGTTGGAAAACAAAAAAAGCTCTTCTTGCTAATTGTGGACGCCATAGTAAAAAAACATCATTTCAACACTAAAACTTTTAGAGGTGTCTAACACACGGTATGTCCATAACTTGGAAACAAGGGAATCCATTAGTCAAGAATGTTTCTGCAAAGGTTTATAGGGTGGATACTGGCAATGATAGTAAACAAAAAAATAAAACAAACATATCAATATACAGAAACTGACCTACTAATTAAACTGCACTGCGCAAGCCAAAGAGTAGAAGAAGGAAAAACACAAAAAAATAAATTTTATTTTTAAAAAGAATTTATGCTACAAAATACATTATAACTTTAAGCTATGGCAACAGCCAGAGTTTTATTTTGACACAGTATGATAAGATGGGGTCCACTTGCTAGTCCGATATCTCTTTCGTCCGACATTTCGATATTCCAACAAATTATTCAAAAGCATCTCCATATTCCGACAGTTGTTTTACGATGTTCTTAATTCCGATATATCTATAGGCCGAATATATCTATATATCTAAAACCTGAAGGGGCATCCATTTTTGAAGTTGGAAAACAAAAAAAGCTCTTCTTGCTAATTGTGGACGCCATAGTAAAAAAACATCATTTCAACACTAAAACTTTTAGAGGTGTCTAACACACGGTATGTCCATAACTTGGAAACAAGGGAATCCATTAGTCAAGAATGTTTCTGCAAAGGTTTATAGGGTGGATACTGGCAATGATAGTAAACAAAAAAATAAAACAAACATATCAATATACAGAAACTGACCTACTAATTAAACTGCACTGCGCAAGCCAAAGAGTAGAAGAAGGAAAAACACAAAAAAATAAATTTTATTTTTAAAAAGAATTTATGCTACAAAATACATTATAACTTTAAGCTATGGCAACAGCCAGAGTTTTATTTTGACACAGTATGATAAGATGGGGTCCACTTGCTAGTCCGATATCTCTTTCGTCCGACATTTCGATATTCCAACAAATTATTCAAAAGCATCTCCATATTCCGACAGTTGTTTTACGATGTTCTTAATTCCGATATATCTATAGGCCGACGTTCTCCATCTACAGAAGGGCATCTCAATATTCCGACATATATTATTACAGTCAAAACTTCGGCAAAAAGTAATGCTTTATCAAACTGGGACTTCGTAAGTACTATGTTGGAACTTCTATGCTAGGTATCTGAAAACCCCTGACGCGTTCTCGATATGATACTTTACCTTCAATAAATATTGCCGGACTGTGTAGCTAAGTTTTCTATTACTTTGTAATTGTTATTCATGTTTAACAAATAACTTGCAAATAACGACCTGAAGTTAAATCAATGATTTAGTATGGAGAATATAACATCTTTCATTAATAGTTTTTTGTTCAGCTTGGGCCAAAATAAAGTGTGGAAATTCGACGTGCGTGTTAGTTTTTTGGCTTAGGTTATAAACCATTTTCCTGTATGAGAAAAGCTGTGAAACTATTGAGCTGAAAGACTAATATTAAACTCACATAAGAACTATTGAAGTATAAAATATTGAGAATATTGAGAACAATCACAGTTATAGTTCTAAATTCATAGCTTAATGAAGTACTAAATGCTAATATTTAACACTTTTTTCGCTAGATGCATTTATCATGTTTAAAACCTAGCAGTTTTCCTTTTCATAACCTTCGAACTGGACTTTGACCGATAACAACAAACATCTTGGTACTGAGATCATGGCTAATGCAGCACACTCTATTCCAGATTTGACATTGTAAGTGTATATATAGATGATAAACCAATCAAATTCACAGAGCTCATACATCAAAAACGTATGCCTTGACTAAATGGAGAAAAGTGTATTTGTTTTGTAGTTGCCATCTGTATTAGGTTTTTTGGGCTTTGATATCTAAATGTTTTCCTTTTGGTTAATTTTAGACAAAATATATACTTATTTTGCCTAATAGTTTATTGTAGGTAAACTATAAGGTACGCTGTCGGAATAACGAAATGTTGGACTATCGATATGTCGGAATTAAGAACATGATAAAACAACTGTCAAAATATAGAGATGTTTTTCGATTAATTTGTGGGACTATCGAAATATCGGACTAAAGAGATGTCGGACTAACGAGTAGGGACCCGGTAAGATTTTCTTTCCAGTGATGAGCTTCATTTTGGGATATATAAACCACTATATAAGAACAATTATCACACACTTGAGTAACTTATAATACACATACTTGTATGCAACTTACCAGTACTATCTGTAGCAATCCCTTGATCTGCTGGTATATCCTGATTTTGCTGATCCTTCACATTTGGTGGAGGATTGAATTTTTCAGCTAACTTTTCCAGACGTGTCAAACCATCCTCTTTAGGAAAAGGACTTGTTCTTGATCGAAACTTAACTTGAGAGTATGATGCCAGCATATAATGACTGAATAAATTTCCATTGAATGAATGCTAGAATCCAAGAAAAATTTTGCAATTGTTAAAAAGTTTGCTGAAATTAACACAGATCTGTCTAACCAGGTCTAAGAAGACCACTTCTCACAGGGGTCAATACAGGCAGTTTTCCAGGTCGGTATACTGGTTTTGGGTACACAATAAAATGTGCCCAAATTACATAAAAGTTGTATGTGGCATACCCTGCTTACTTTTTCCTTATTACTTATGCTAGAATTATATGAATATATGTGATTAAAAATGCCTACTAAGGCTCTATCAAGTGAACCAAATGTAAAAACCTCTTTGTTTCATACAAGGAAAATTAATTTGGACAGAAGTAATTTGGGCACAAATATCAAAAACGACCTTTACTATATTTTTCGTTATTAACTCCTGGCTCATATTCCAAAGTGGCCATTCTTGACACCTTTGAATGTAAAACGATTCCTTAAGAAGTTATTTGCAAAACTGTTAAGTAGTCATTTAATACCTGTGAGACAATAACCAAATTTAATAATTTTCTATTGTAAAATAACTGTTAGAGAGAAGACACTAACATGATCATACCTGCTGAAACAATATGGAAAAACTTCTCTGGCAATGCAGTACATGGTAACATTTGATTGGCATTGTTTATGGTTACTTTACACTACTATCTAAATAACGGGCAAAAAATATTAAAATATCAAATAATTAGAGAAAACAAAAAAAAAAAAACAAAAAAAAACAAAAAGGGCATATACAAGATACCAATTTGTATAAAGGTCAATTGCCAAATGGTTATGTTAATAAGGGAATCTAAATTTCTTACTTTTCCTTCGTTTCTTTGAACAAAACTTCAACTTTATAAAGGTTTTGACATATATGAATTACAATTTACTATTTTACTTATACCAGTCCTATAAAATTCAAAAGGGTCTTGTCAATTCCCATTCTCATGATATATACATACTGTATACGCAGGGTGCGAAATAAGAATTACAAATTGAAAGGACATTTATAAATTTTTTATCTTTTTGATCGGACATGCTAGACTAACTGCATCAATTTTGAGTCAGTTTGGACAGACATCATCTAGAAATGAGCCGACATGTCTATGTCCGGCCCTTATTTTGCGCCCTGTATACGGTATGTATATTAACCCTTAAAGGACCAATCCCGGACCAGTCTGGGAATAAGGGTGGCAAGGGGCATAGCCCCTTGTCAGCCATAGTAAAGTGCCCCAGGCGACCGCTTCACGCCTCACTTGAAGGAAATTGAATGCTCTTTCCAATGAGAGCAAATCAGCCTCTGGGAGGCTTTAGATCCGGAGATACAGCAAGTTTTATCTGTGAAGTTTTTCCTCTGTGAAATCCACATTTTCAAAAATAGCTGGTACTGTAAGGATTAATTTGAAAAAGAAATAAATTGAAATGGCTTCAATTCGGCTTTTTTCATAAACTAGGGTACATTTTAACTGCATCAGAGAAAAAACTATATTTGAGATTTCACTCTTTCCTAGTTAATTAAAAACAAAAAATAAAAA
>JANSTP010189996.1:0-11814 GCA_025330745.1 Cladonema radiatum | reverse complement strand
ATAATAATAATAATAATAATAAAATGATAACATTATTAACATAAAAGTGGTTATGTTAAATGATATGAATTATATTCTATAAAATTCACAAAAACAGATAATAATAAAATGGGAACAATGATAAGGATCAAATACAAAACTCAAATACAGCAGTACCCTTTATGTACAACTTTATGTACATTGTTCTCACTTTAGCAACTTTATGTACATCGTTCTCACTATAGAACGTAACTGCCACTTCCCCTCTACACCAATATACAATGTCTGCAACCATTTTGCAGTTCTCTGTTGGTTAAACACTTGACAAAAAGACACACGATTCAAAGATATATAAAGACTGACAAACAAAACAAACTACACAAAACAAATACATTGGCCACATAAATTATATATCATCATCATCATCATCTGAACCGAATGAAACATCCAACTGACTGAAGAAGGTTTTCATAAGTATCATGATCAGGTGTTCCGGCAGAATGAGCATCACCTGCCCCATCGATGACACCCGTCAGATTCAATTGATATATAAAGACAAGACAAATTACAAGAAATACGAGGACACAATAATACAAATAATACAAATGAGAAGCACTTAGCACATAAAACAATGAGACAATACACACACAGAACATTAAATGAAAAATATAAAAAAATAAATAAATTTTAAGGATTCTGCTAAATGTTATGTCATTAATGTCTAGCGCTTTAATGATATCAGCTTTAATGTCATTTATTGATTTTTGAAAAGTCTCAAACGCCTCTGAGTGACTATCATAGGCTTTTTTGACTTGTTGTAGAAGTTTTCCTGTTAAAGCTCCTTGGTTGAGCATTATTTGTTTAAGGTGGGAAACAGACCTAGGTAGGAAATCGTTGTAACGAAGTGTTGATCTTGCTATTCTGAGTTGCTCAGACATTATTGAACCATAAAATATATGCTCTGGATTATTTCCAGTCAAATCAGGCATTTGAACCATAAACGGAAAGTCGTCACGTTTATCAAACAAACGATACACAAACTGGCCATTATATATGAAAATTTCCATTTCCAAAAACGTTGCATATTTTCCTTTATGCTCACATTTCAACTGCAAAGCATCTGGATATATTTCTTCATGAGATAAAGCAAAATCATCAAAATCATTGTATATATATATAAATTTATAAATTATATATATATGAATCGCAAAATGTAAACACAGAATAAAACTACTGCTCGTTTAAAAAGATAGCACCTTTGACCTGGTGAAATCGGCCAGACAAGAGATCTAGTAGTACCTTCAGGGGTGTAGCGAGGATTTTAAAAAAATGAATCAAACATTTTCCTGAAAGTAGTGCTTGAATAAATTTTGCATTTCAGCCTCTCTAATTTGGCTATTTCAGCTTTTGTCAGCTTTTGTGACTGCCTTTTTTTCTATAAGAGAATATGTCTATATGGAATCAGTTTAATGGAAAATCTATATCTTAATGAAAAATGCCATGAAAAAAGGTTTCCTATAATACTGACAACAATATCGAGATCTAAAGTACATTATATAACACTAAATCACCATTATTTTGTCTACATAATTGTTATAAGGTACAGCAAAGAAGCATTGAAGAATAAAATATAGAACTATATAAAAACATAAAAATTTGAAACAAAAATAAAATCTGACAAAACAATCAGGAAATATGACAATAAACTAAATTTTTAAACTATATTGTGCTAATGGCAGAAGCTAATATCTGAAAAAATGTTGTAACAACTCAAGGTAACTCAATTTTGATGAACTAACAAGACGATGACAATTCAAGTTAAGAATAATTTCATTTTTATTCATGTGTAGAACTTTGAACTTAATTAGCTTTTTTCAAGAGCTTTGGTATACATATATCTTCTGGTCAAAATAACATATTTTCAATACTGCCTATACACTTTAACAAAATAAAGTTAACAAAACCAATGGATAGTATGATGAATGTAAAATGATGCTTATTTTGTAATAACATCTCATAAAGATCTAAAAATCAAAATATCATCCATCTTTCATTAGAGAGAATTTAGCACTAATATAATTAAATTTTAGCTCAATGAAGTAGATGTTGTACCATTAAGCAGCATAAAGTCGTGAGAGAAGCTCGTTTGATACCCAAAAAAGAGTAAAGTGGACTAGATTCGGGTTTAATACAAAGTCTTGACCCCACAATCTTCTTAATAACAAATGCGATGAAATAGTGTCTGCAAAAGTTATACGAGTAATAAGCTACTTATCTACTTATTAAAAACATCTTCCGGGTTAGAATCGACTTTCAAGGGAAGTACCATTGAGGTATTGGATGTGGTTATTTGTAAGAAAAACAATCGAATATAGGGAAAACTCAGGTTTCACATGAAAGTTTTATACTAACTGAAGGTCTTAGAATGCGATTAAAATATTAGAGTTTTTTACAAACTTCAAAAAAAGTAGGCATCACGATTTTTTCTTCCCGCAAATATATCGATAACTCTCTCTATCTTCTCGTTGGCGATTCGATTTGTAAATGTGCGCTCGATGTTTAGAATTGCTAGACTGCTCACACGTTTTTGACCCATGTTACTACGGAGGTAGGAATGAACGTTCTGATGAGCAAGACGAAGCTGGAATGCAAGAAAAAATGTTCGCCACTTGCATAAAAAGTGGAAGAAATTCGTTTAGCTGATTTTGAGATAAAATTTCTATCAGATGAAAAGCTGTTGATATGGTGACATTCTTACTAACTTTGTATTGATGAAATAGTCGATGTTCGGATTTTAGCATTTCAATATCAATACAATAAAACTAACTAACGTCTTCAAATACTTTATTTTCAAGGCTTTCATTTTCGCTAATACAAATGTTGCCCAATGCACATAAAATATCGTTATCTTTTGACTGGAATCTATAAACTAATTCATTAATAACTGAATCGAGACCTATAACATAAGCGTTTATTCGATAGTGGGATTTCGTGTCTTGAGTGTGGCAAGGTGAAGATATTTCTCCGCAATTCGCCTGATGATGCTTAGAAGGTGCTCGTGTAGGTAAAGGGGCTGGATCTTTAAATTGGATCTCCTTTAACTCATCACTGGAAATCCAACCTTTAACCTTTTCAACTTCGAGGAAAGTTCTTTCCAAAATGAGATCAAATTGAGAGTCCTTCGGACAGCTCTTTAAAGCCCCAATTGTCATGTCTGCAGATTTCCGAGCATTTAGAACGTCAACATTCGTCCCCTGAAGATATTTGCTCAGTGAATTAGAATTTGAAAAAACGAACTTTAATATTTTGATGCTAAACAAAAAGTCGAAAGTGCATATTGAAATAAGAAGACTTCTAGCATCAGCGGTGGTTTTTGGTTTGGAATCTTTTTCGTTATTCAAATGGATTAATAGTTTAATTATCCTTTCCAATAGCTCATCTACTGCTTTAACTGCCTCATACCTACAGGCCCATCTGGTTTCACTAAGAGACTTAAGAGATAGTTCTAAGATCTCGTTATCGTCGACTTTGACATCTCTAAAGGATGCTACACCTTTTGCACTACTTCTAATAAAATTATACAACGTTTGCACTATCCCTAGAGCGTTTTTCAAGCACTGGATGGAAGACAGCGAGTTATTGAGAGCAAGATTCAAACGATGTGCGTAACAATGAATATAAATCGAAAAAGGTGACGTCACTTTCATCAACGTAGCTAAACCTTTATGTTTTCCGCTCATGTTTAAGGCACCATCAAAACATTCCCCAACAATTTTCTTCATGTCCAGGTATAGAACACCGATAGCTTTTTTTGCTACTTCTAATAAAGAGCCAGCGTCTGTACGTTTTGTATCATAAAATCCTACAAAGCTTTCTTTCTTAACACCACCATTAACAAAGCTCAAACACACAGAAACCTGTTCAGTTTTACTAATATCAATGGTTTCATCATGATTGAAAAATGATTTCCAACTTCAGTGGCAATACTCTCTAAGCTAAGATACTCAGCTAAGATTTCTAGAATTTCATTTCGAATATCCCATGATGTCCACGCTTATGCTGCTCGAGTTGAGATTTTAGTTTTTCAGAGAGCTATGGGATATCTTTGCACCTGAGGTGCAACAACTTTAAAAAATTTCCTCGGTTTTCATTGGAGTAATTTTGCAAATTTTTCCGATCTTCTCGGTGTCCTCTCTCAGCAATATTTTGCTGAGCGGTAATAGCAAGTGTTTCTATGATAACACGTAAATACTGGCGATTTTGTTGAACGTCAACTGCATGTTGATGATTTAGTGCTGCAGCAATTGACAAGTTTTTCCTTTTAGCATCCCGAAACAAAAGCCATTTCTCCATCGCAAGACAGTGCTCATCACTTTTTTGATGTTTACAGAGGCGCTCAGTTTTCTTCCAATTTGAAAAAGTAAAGTCTGACTTGCCAAGGAATCTTTTACATGCAAAACAGGACGCTAAATTTGTATCACGTAAACATTCTAACCAGGGATGTTTCTTAAACCAGCTGGGGTCAAAATCTCGAGAAAAAAATTTGTTTCCAATTTTCTTTTCTATCATAGGATTCAAAAACTGGCTGATAAGGAGCATCTTGGATTGACGCCTGTGGCTGTGGTTGACTATTTTGAGATTCCGCTGTTTCAGGTGTTTCAAATATTATAAAAGCATGACAACAATTTACATTTCTTAGGTTCTTAGTCTCATTAGGTTCAATTTCTTGGTTACCGGAATTCTGTCTGGTGTCTGATGAGGGAGGTGTATTGAGTTCTGAGGAAAGGTCGATCTCATGTGCATTGTTTATATCAAGACACACCGTTTGTTCTGAAGAGGTTGTTGTTGTCATCAGTGAGAAAGAAGTTGTATCATTTGTGTCTATTTCATCTTCCATTTCAATTGGCAAATTTAATTGTTGGTCAGTTATTTTTGTTGTCGTTGTGGAAGCATCACTTTCAAGCCTAGGTTTCTTTTTGATGAAGTTTAAAGTTACTTGCCCTTCTGGCAGGACGAGTGTAAAAGAAGAGGATTGATCTTTGTGTACTTTAGAAGCATGTATTTCTTTGCAACCTGAGTCTATAGTTTTTGTGCAAATCGAACATTTTACTTTTTCTCGATATTTTCGTTGACGTTTATCAGCCATTTTTGTAAGAAATAAATAATCATAATGAAAAAATAAACAACAACTTTCTGGATATGTTCATCATCCTCTGTAAATCAAATAGTTCTATGTCGTCGATTAAATCGCTAAGACTATTAATATCTGCTTTTAGTTTTGTAAAATAAGCTTATTTTGAAACCTGCATTCTATTTATTATCGAATGATAAACAGGTGTTTCAAATTTTATAAAAGCATGTTAACAATTTATATTTCTTAGGTTCATCAAATTTTAAAGCAACTTTACGTTGGTATTTATTCTTTTATTGAGAAAATAAAAATATTTTCATAAACTTTGGCCCGAATCATTAACAAAATTTTGCCCAAAAATTCTGGCTTTTTTTAAACTGGGGGGGCTGCCGCCCCCTCCCGGCTCCTGCGCCTATGATCTGCTAGATACCTTATTACAGCGAAAGAGTGGAATTCATAGTCTAACTGCCAGCAATATGTAAAAACTCTGCTGATATTGTGCTATAAAACATTTTAGATGGAAGATTGCTAAACTTAAATGGCACTCTTACAATATCAAAATCAAAATGATCTCTCTTATCATATAACTTCAAATCAAATTTATTACTTACTATGTTAATGTCAAGATCTAAAAATGATGCATGGTTGTCTCTTATATTTTCTTTTGTGAGTTCTAACTCAGGTGGATATATATTTTTAATATTATTCCAGAAAAGATCATTATCATTTAGATCGATAAGATCGTCAATAAGACGGAAAATGAAAGAAAGTTTTCTGGCTGTTATGAGGTCTATTTTTTTCAGTTCGTTGGTCCATTTATTTTTATAATAATATAAGAACAAATTAGCAAAAAATGGAGCCGGATCTGAACCCATAGATATTAACCCGGATCTGAACCCATACTTGTAGCATGACATATATATATATGTCATGCTAAAAGTCAAAATATTTATGGAATACAGAACCTCTACTTTATTAGTGTGTCGGCTAGTCTGAATTACTGATAACATGTCATCATATTGCGGCATGCCACAAAATAATTGAGATCTATCCTTCTTATCTAGCCTTCTAGCCTTCTTATCTGCAATAAAAACTTTATTTTATCCTTATATTTCAAAAAACAGTTTATCAGGGCGAGAGAAATCCATTTTCCAAGCTATAAATGCTGCACAAGCTCTTATAGTAGGTGTGCAGGATGGTTTTTCAAGTTTGAAATAAAGATCTGAAGTTTTTAAAAACATGCTTGACATATACCAGTGTTCACGTTAACTTGTGTAATAAAGTAAAATATGAATAAATGCATTATTGAACATACAGGACAGGATTATGCAGCAAAAAAGCGTTCATATACTTACGTTGGAATAAATCCTTTCTGACATTTTGATCGCTAATTTTTGTTAATAATAAAGTTAAAAACACATAAAAATTTAAATATTTAAATACCAGTGTATAAAAAAGTATTTCATCACTATGGCAACAATTTCTAACCTAAAACCTTCACGTTTGTATTTCGGTACCGTGTTTTTGGTCAATTCGTTCTGATTTGTTTACGTTTTGTTTAAAATTTTAAGGACCAATTAAAGTATTCTTGAAGAAATAAGGAATAAATATTTATTCCTTATTGTTTGGCTTGAGTTGAGTTTATCTTAGTTTTCATTTTTCAGAAAAGATATTTTTCTGAAATATGTTTTCACTACGACAGTAAATTTGAATGGATTGCAACTTACTGACTTCAAAATTTTTGAACTTCCACACTATGACTCACCACGACTGCTAGGAATCTTTTCTCTTCTTATATCATTTTGAAGCATGGTGGTGTTATCACAGAATCACCTAATCTTCTTACAGGAATTTACAGACTCACAGTCAGTGACAACAGCAAACCACGCGAGCAGACAGTAACAGACAGAGTGCTAGTGAAAGACTCGCATGAAAATCAAAAGAATTTATTTAATTTAGCTAGTATCTGGTTCACCAACGTTGGCTTCATGGCCCACACATTTACCTCTAGTGTAGCGAGGATGAATAATTGAATAAAATTTTCCCCAATTGTTCAATTTTGAGGTCAAAATTGAATAAAGGAACATCAGGAATTGCCGGGTCATTCTGAAAAGGCTGAAGCGAGTTGGTGATCTAGTTAATTAACGCGCATTTTCAGTAGCTGTGTTTAATTACGGTACTAAGGCAAATCATGGTCCGGTCGATTCACGGCACAGTTTTACCATGTCAGTGGGTAGTGTCCGCACAAATTTAGATGTGAAGAGAGGGATTTAATGGAAAAAGTTAAAATTCTGTAAAAACAAGGAGATAAAGATATAAAAATCCTGAAATATTAATGTCAATTTAGGTTTTCAAATTTTTGAATCACTGTGATTCAATTATTCGCCCTGGCTAGTTACACCCCTGCCTCTACTAAGTAACATTCACGATACACGATTTCGAGCAGTATCTCTATTAGGTGATATATGGGATTTCCAACCAGTAAAACATTTTTCATTAGATTATGTTGAACATCGGCTGGCTTACTTTTTGAAGATTCTAATACCCTGGCTTTGCCTGTTTTTTTATTCGTTGAAATCACATTATCAGGATTTGATACACTAGGGATTGTTTATTTGTGAGAATTTATACTTTTTGGTGGTGCTTTTGGAATCGAAATCGTTTGAGCAATCTGGTTGCCTAAAAACAAAATGGATGAGGTTAAAAGTAAAAATACTGTCTATTGCTTTACTGTATTAAAAGCTGATGATAAAGAACACAAAAGCTACACTTTCTATGGCTTACTTAAGTGACTGTTCCTGCTCTTGACAATTCTGCTTCCAATGCCTGTGTGTCTGTCAGTCTCATCTTCCCCACTCATATCTTTCAAAACAAGGTTCATCTCCTTGTAACTTCCCTTTAACACTATGCCATCAAATTCAAATATGTCCCACTTTCCTATTCTTCTGGATTGATTATTCTCCCATGACAACGTGTCAGCTCTTTGCTCGCTGGTTGGCCTGTGCATATAGCTTTCGCCTTCGCTAAGCCATGACAATGGCACTGTTCCTCATTTTTTCGTTTAATTGAAAAGATACCTTGCTATAATCATGGATAAGAAGATGAATGTCAAATCCAACAAAAAACAAAAAAACAACAAAAAATGTGAATAGGAAGCCTTTGTCTCAAGCTCGTCTTCGTCTCTCTCCATCATCTCTCTCTCTCTTCTAACAAAATGTTCCGCACTTCTTATACATATGGAGCCGAATTTATGTCGCAGGCTTTCGATATTTTGGGTAAATCAATATCTGAAACATCGAAAACACACTCATGTGTATTCCATGACACCTTTGGAAGGTTTGTGCAATCTGAAGTGTAAAGTTTACTAAAGCAGTCAAAACATTATGGATACTTTTACGCGCATGTCAGAATATGTCAACTAGAACTATGAAACCATATTTTATTGATCTTACCGCATTTTCTCATCACATCGAAATCAGGTGTTTCGCATTGTGTTCGGAGATCGGGGCAATGATATTTTGATCTTCCAGGCATCGGCCTTATCAGCATCCTTTGCTAAATTTGAACAGTAATGGTTTTTAGAGATTCCTGTATGTCAATCTTCTCCAGGTCTTCATGGCTGTATGAAATAGGTTTTTTTATTTCTTTAATTTTTTTCCTTATCAACTCCAGGCACTCTATGGAGTTTTATTGCATCCAGGTTGCTGCTCAAGAGTCACGTTTAGGTTACGATTTTGTCTCGAAAACCACAATACGGTTGCAAACATTTTCATTCTCTCCTCCAAAAATAGGTAAGTTATTGCACATAAGGTAAATACCACAATCACTTTGCATTGCTACTTTGTTGCGGTATTTTTTGTTTGCACAAAACCATCCTACTTGGAAAAACACCTTGCAATGATAGCTTCCCAGGGTAGATTTGTTCCATTCGTCGACAACCACAACTTTAAAAATACTTATAATGAAGAACAATTAACAATAAATACCTTATTCGATATTTGCGGCAGTTGCATTAACTTACTTATGTTTTATTGTCAACCATGGACAATGCAAATGTCTTGCTCGTAATCGATGCAATGTGTTCCTCACCAAAAAAATCAAAAGTAATTGCGCCTAAGATGTTTTACCGGAATTTCCTGGTCCCCACGAGCAAAGTTTATTTACCTTTTGAGGTAACTGCTAATACAAAAGACATTGATACAGCTTGTTCCGAAAACGCCCTCGTTCAGCACAACCTGGAATCAAGTCCTAAATGGAGGATGCAGAAAACAGGGATGATGAAATATGCATGAACAATCTTATCGACAAATTATTCTTATATTGTTGCGGGGGAGTACTCTAGGAGATACCACTTCCGATTGGTCTAATTCCAAAGGCCTATTGGTAAGTTGCCTGCTCGACAGTTTAAAGCATTTAAAGCATTTTCCATTGAGCGTTTCAATCAATTCATAATCAAACTTCAGTTGATTTATAATCTAAAAGAACAACATTTTTTAAAATGTTGTTTCTAAGAAATTACCAATATAAAAAAATATTAGAATTGTTACGCTTACTTTGTAGTCCTTGTGTGAAAGGTATTGGATGATTGAATGGCCATGCACTATCAAACCATCTTGAAGGATCGCATTTGCTTCCAATGAATGAAAATACGTTCTGCTACTACACATCTTTTTACATGGAAACTGTCCTAAGAAATGAAAGGAAATACATTGTGTATGCTTCTTTTGTGTATTTGTTTTATAGACCTTCTACTTGCTACTTTGGCAATAACAATTAGTATCAAGAAATTCAAATAACACCAGGTGTCAAAGAAAGTTACCTTCAGTAATGCGCATATCTCCACAATTTAAGGCATGGTGACGTTGCAACATTGCAGCTCTCACAACCTCAACAGCCTTACATAGCTTGGTATTAGGCTCTAATGTTACTAGAACTTTTTCCCATCCCTCAGCAAAGTCAATGTTGAAAATCATTCAAGGAGAAAGTAGATTACTTCAAGCCAACGATAACTGGTCAAACAAAGTTGGATTTATCAATATTAAGCAAAACGGATGCTTATTGGCAAACTTAATCGACTCGAAATTGTCCATTATTCCACTGCTTTCCAAGTTGATTTGAATTAGCCTCTTTGCTTAAATATTGTTATGACCCTTAACAAAGAAAGTAACTTTCTCAAAATGCTGGTTAGACTTTAAAGCGCCATAGGACCACGTCCACATGACCTTTTTCAAGAAAGGGCCCATGAAGGGCCTAAACGGCCTAAACGGCCTAAACGGCCTTACATATTACTTCTTAAAATACAAAAAGTATGACCACATAATGTTTTTTTACCGAAATATCGAGGGCCTAATGGGCTCCTGGTCAAATATTTGTAAACTCAAAAGGGTCTATGGAAGCGCCTACAAGGGGCTTGAAGAGATTGACAAATAACTTCTAGAATTGCATAGATTTAAAACTTTGAAACCGTTTCACTTGAATTCAAAGAGGGGCTAAGGACCTCTTGGTAAAATCGCACAAAATCTGAATGGGCCTAGAAAGAGCATAAAGGGCCTTAAATATCACCTTTTAAAATACATAAAGTATGACGACAGAATGTTTTTATACTGAAATATGAAGGGACTAAGAGCTTTCCCGACCAATGCTTCTAAACTGAAATGGGCCTATGGAAGGTTCTACCAAGGGTCTGAAGGGCCTGACAAATAGCTTCTACAATTACATAAATTTAAAACTTTGAAACTATTTCATTTGTTTCACGGGGCCTTATATATTACTTCTAGATATTACATTTCCAATGAAATATCGAGAGCCTAAGGGCCTCCCGGTCAAATGCTTCTAAACACAAGAGTGTCTGTGGAAAGACCTTACTCGTATGTTCTAGAGTTGCATAAATTCTACACACTGGAACTCTTTCACTCGAATTCAAAGAGTCTAAGGGCCTCTCGGTCAGTCTCACAAAAACTAAAAGGGCCTAGAGAAGGGCCTTACATATTACTTCCTAAAACACATTAAGTATGGTAACAGGATGTTTTTTCACTGAAATATGACGGGACTCCTGGTCAAATGCTTCTAAACTCAAAAGGACATATGGAAAGGCCTGTCAAGGGCTTATAGGGCCGTACAGATGAGTCCTGGAATTGTCTAAATTAGGAAGATACAACACTATTTTACTGATATTCAAAGGGCCTAAGGCCCTTCGGTCAAATCTTTATAAATTAAAAAAAGCCCATACAAAGGCCTACCAAAGAAATGAAGGGAATTATATTTGATTTCCAGAATTTGAAATGTTAACAGCACAGATTATATGTAACTAGCTGCACGCAGCGTCGCACGACGCTGAAGCGTCGTATTGGCCTGCTAACGCAGTCCAAGATCACTACGTGATCCTATACCTATACTTATAGGTAAAGTTATAAAAAATACATTATTGAGCTTTTATGACATAATAGGCCGTCGTCATGGCAACCAACCGTCACAATTGGCCTTAAAATATTCAGAAACACTTGGTTTTAATATGTACTAAGTTTGGTTACTAAAGGAAAAATAAAGATGAAGTTATAAAAATTTTGGAAGCTGACCTTTCAATGAAGTTATAGGTTGATCCCACAGCAACCAACCGTAAAAATTGGTCTAAAAATCTTCAGAAGTATTTGGAGTATTTGTGTACCAAGTTTCGTCAGTAAAGAGAAAGTATAGTTGAAGTTATA
>JANSTP010189995.1:0-21826 GCA_025330745.1 Cladonema radiatum | reverse complement strand
ACAAAGTATTTAAAAATTAAGCAAGAAGCTTTTCGATTTTTATTAAATCATCGTCAGTTGCTACATATTTTTTAAGTGCAACTAAAAAGGTCTATTCCAATCAGTTTCACCTTTCTTTTGCATTAACATAATTCTTTAAAAACTTGTACCCCATAAACATTGATTCTCCTTTTTTCTTTGCACCGTTTATTGTAAAAGGATAGATGTTGCAGAAAATCCAATTTAATACAACTGAAATTGATGTCTCACGAAAACTATTGTAACCGCCACGTATTCCATCATTTTGTAATCTGATAGAAATTAAGTATATATGCCAAAACCACCTTTGCTTTAGGAAGTATACATTTGGCAAATTTTCTCTTATCTCAAAATTCAAGCAAGAATTGCAGATAACATGCATAGAATTATCCCATACAATCTACAATCTTCTCTTTTCCAGTTGAACGGTGGTTTCTACATAGTATAAAATTTGCATTTCTTTTCGTTTTTCCAACAGGTGTAGATGAATTAGAAAGTTCTGAATCATTCTGTCATTCATAAACTGTTGCTCTAGTCTTCGGCAACTCCAGCTCTTCCTGTTCTTCCTCCATTTAACCTAAATCAGATATTTTAAACTTTCATTAGCTTCAGGTTCACTCAAGCAATAAAGATTTACGCTGTCTTTGCAATCTCAATGATTTAAATTTAAAATATCTTGATATTTTCAAAGACTTGTTTTAGCTAGATTACTGATTGCTAACAACAAAGTTTCTAGAAACAAAATAGCTGACAATCCAGTGTGTCAACCAACAGCTCTCTGAACTGGCCACAAAGTCATTCAGCAAGATAACAAACAGGAACTAATATAATACTGATTAATTTTTAATTGTTTAAGTAAGTAAGTTGACAGGGACAGTAAGTAGGTTTAGCCACTCTACGGTGACAGGGATGAAACACCTTCAGCGCCGAAGCCTGATTTCCAAGGTGGTCCCAAATAAACACCATTACTGACTTAGGTCCTAGCGTAATTATGATCATTCTGCTCTTTATTACTCTTTGATTTTGGCAATAAGTAACGCTAGTTAACTAAAATACATCTTTTAGTGATTACTTTGTTATATTTTAAACATGTTTTTATGATATGCTTCTCACCAATACGAAAAGACAATGTTTTTGTTTTTTGAAAAAAAGCCTTTTAAACAAAAACCTTAAATTTTTGCAACCATTTTCATGTTTTAACAGTAAATATCTGCTTGTAGGTCCATTTTTAGAGCGTGGTTTCTGATAAAATATTAATCAGCATAAAATTATCTTTCAAATGAGGGTCACTTGCCTACATTTGCGAAATTTTGATTCTACACAACATTTTGGTACGTCTTGGTAAAACCCCAGGACCTTCAAGGCTGAGTTGGCGATTTGGAGGGGCTAAATGGTCTCTGATCGGGAAGGTATTGACTGAAATCTTGATTTCTAGCCCAAAGCCAATTTTTTGGACAGTTACCAGGTTCCTCACACTATTTTCAATTTCTAACATCTCCCCCTATTATTGGTCATTTGATTTAGTTGCTTATTGCTGTGATTATAATCTATTATGGTTTTTTTTATGAAATTCATGTCCAATTCGTTATTTCTTTCAAAAGAGTGTATTCCCCTGCATTTTTAAGATATGTTGCTGTTTTTGAGGAACCTGGGAACCAAACTTAACGCAATCAGTGTAACTTTCTAACATATTTGAAGTTGTGTTGCATCTGGTATTTGGGCCAACCTTTTTTACAGAATTGATAAATCTTTTTATTTTCAAAGTTACTGCTGATTTTACTTTCTCATTTAAAGGTAATAATTTTCTCTGCTAAACCTTTAAAATCAGTTTAAATGAGGACTATGTTCTAGCTGATTAATGGAATTTCATACTTTTGCCATGAATTGTTTCATATAGCTGCTTTAACATGCACGATTTGCCAATATGCCTGTTGAAAATAGGTTCAAAGGCGATTCTTTAGATTCTTTCAAAACCATATTTCGTCATATATTTTATACTTTTTTATGTTGTTATGAAGGGGTCTGGACACTACTATATGGTTAATAAATATTCCAAAAATATTCTAAGTTGTTGGGTATTCATTTATTGAGAATATCCTTTTAACAGAATTGAAAGATCTTTTTTAATTTTGAAATTATTTCACTTTTACTTATCGTCATTCTTAGATTTCAAAAGATCCTTAGAATAAGTGACAGTGTAACAGATGTGCAACCATTGTAATACTTAAACGTTATAGAGGTATAATCATAACATCCATTTTCCTGTAGATTATCAATGAGTGAATCACAAACGGTAAATTCGATATCACTAGTAGTTTCATGTAAAACTGCCTCACTTAGAAACATTTGAACATTAGATGTATTTATATTGGTTTTCTCAGTCAGCCACTTGATGCATCCTTTAATATCAATATTTTTGTACCAAAACTTTCATCTTGATAATACAGAGGTTGTGATCTTACAGGATTTCAAATATTGCATCATCTTATTTGCCAAGTGAAACAATCTTATGGTAAATATAAAACTTTCCTTTACCTTTGAAACATGACGATTTGCTTGGTGAAGACTTTTATATGTAAGCACTGCCAGAAATTTGTTTAAGGATAATGTAGATTTATATATGAATTTTCTATGAATCCTTGGAAATCGATTCCACTAAAAAAATATACATCAAAGAAGTCATACACATTCTGTAGGTAATTAAATCTTTGGAAAGATTCCTTAGACAAAGACTCTATAGGTATGACACTGCATAACCCGATTAGCTATGCATGAGCTCATTTACTATTTGTTTATAGTCAGATAATCCAGATGATGTCTGTGTTAGCAATTTAAAAGCATCGTCATTAAAAACACCTATGATTATATCAACATCAGAATATCTAGACAGAAAAATCCTGTGCAAACAAATTATTCTTTTTATGAATAATTTCAAAAACTAATATATCTGGTACGTTATAAATATGAATAGTTGTTTTAAAGTTATGAATAGGGAAACATTAGTGCTCCTATTACTTATTAATTATTCTAGTTTCTGTGAACATCATTAAAGCCTTGTTAAAATGTGAGACAAAATGGAGCCTTAAGAGCCTTTAAAACTAAAATAAAATTGTGTTAAGGTCTTAAAACGGTTTTTGTTCACATGTAGTGAAAAACTGTCCTAAGAGTCGAGAACTGAAACTAATTAATTTCAGTTCATCAAAATCAAATGTGTTCACAGAAAAAATTTAAAGTTTCAAAGAAAGTTTGTCATTTATATTTTCGAATTCTCAAAAATGGTTCAACTAAATCCTCATTATTTTATATCTGCTGCTATATTAATGCTGCGGCTACGTCGTCATAGAAAGAGAAGTTTTGTCGATTTTGATACGACCAATTTTTCAAGACTGTGACGCTACTGGGGCTTTTAACTCATTGGTAACATAAATGGCTTATTTGGTCAGACAAAAGTTTTTCAACTTCTTGAGAATTTCACCGAACCATTTCGTACATTTAATCCACTTATTAACCCTATTTGTCATGGGCTTTTTTGAATCTGTATGGCATGGGGGGGGGCGGATTCCGCCCCCTTTGTTTTTCTCAAGAACCAAAAACCCTTGAGTAATCAAACTTTGCACACTAATAGAGCAACCTTAGATGTACAAAATCATGCGCTCAAATTTATGCTGACGTTATCACATTACGGATGACGTCATCATTTGTTCGACATGATAAGTCCTATTTTCAAATTTTTCCTATTTTTTTGGGGGGGAGTCAAAAATGGCTATTTTTTGGCCAAAATGTCAGCGGTAACTCAACTGCAGTTACCCCCTGGGGGCTTAAACTTTCCCCGAACCCCAACTAAAATGTTGCAAAATTATTAGAACTTAAAGTCAAGAAAATATTAAAGTAACAGGTTTTTCTAAAAATTTCCAGGGAAAAAAGTTTACTGGGGGGGGGGCAGGGCAGAATCCCCACCCTCATGACAAATAGGGTTAAAACCAATGATTGAAAAAGAGAACAAGATCGACTTGCCTTGACTCTCTAATTTCTTGCAAGTGGAGAAAATAAAACATCTCTCAGTTTTTATTTTAAGATTGGGAAGTCAACAGTTTGTAAAATAGTTGATGAAGTGTGCGACGCTATTTGGATAGGTCGTAAAGATTCTTACAGACCTCCTCAGAGTAAAAATGAATGGTTGGATATTGCGCAAGGTTTTGAAAAGCAGTGGAACATGCCCCACTGCATCAGGGTAATTGATGGAAAACATATCGCTATATAAGCTCCATTCAATTCTGCAACGTTGTACCATAATTACAAAGGGTTTTTAAGCATTGTGTTGATGGCCATTTGTGATGCAAATTATTGTTTTACTCTCGTTGATATTGGGAACTATGGAAGCAACAACAATAGTTGAGTTCTGCTAAATTCTCACATTGGCTAGAGCTTCAAATCAGAAACAATCGATTTACCTAGCCCGTCTACGCTTGACGGTTTTCATGGAGAACTACCGTATTTTCTTGTGGGGGATGAAACTTTTTCACTTCAAGAATGGCTAATTAGACCATTTTCTAAGGCTGCCTTATCAAAGGAAACAAACAAAATCTTTAACTATCGACAGTCACGTGCACGCCATATTATAGAAAATGCCTTTGGTATATTAGTGTGGCGATGGCGAATATTTAGACAGCCAATTGAAGCAACACCTGAGAGAGTCGAAAAGTATACTCTTGCAGCCATCGCTCTGCGACTTATAACCCATTTGGGTTTGTGGATTCTGCGGACTCTACTGGATCAAAAAAACAGGTATCGTGGCGTAGCTGTATTGTTAGCGATGGTGGATCTACTGGTATGACTAATATCCCAAGGATTCACAATGCAAGGAGCAAGCAAACAGCGACCCAAATGAGAGAAAATTTGGCAAAATACGTTGTCACTGAATCAGGCCAAGTGTGCTGGCAATTGGATTACATAAGGAAAAGCGAAGAAAGAAAATAAAATCGTTTTTTTTTTTTTTGTTGTATTAATTTTTATTGACAAACTTGTATATACATTTGTCAGGTAGCATGGGACAATAAAGTCTCATAATTAGTCCATATTTTCTCCGACTGACGGCATCGGAAACCCTGCTCCGGAAAATTGATAGCCTGATTGTTGCCTGGTCTGCAAAATCGGTGAGGGTAGGGGATAATATAGCTGACTAGAAAAGGAGTTCATATTCTGTTGACGTTGGGTTACACCACTACCTGGAAGGTATTGAGCGCGATAATCTTGAAAATTTGTAAACTTTGATTTCCTGGTTTTTCTAATTTCTTGCATGATGTTATCTTGCTAGTCCTCCATGCTATCCCATGATACTTCTTCCGACAGCTTTCTCATTTTTGTTGGAACTAACTCACCAAACAGGTCAAATTCATCTCTCTCCCTTTGGGTCGTTGAAGACTGTGATGATACTTTTGCAGCCTCACCCAAACTTTCGAGGATGGCCATCTCTCTCTCCTCAATCCGACTTAAGGTCTTTGTGGATAGAATTTTTCGTTTTGGTGAGTTACTCCCTGGTTCCGCTTTCCGCCTCTGGGAGTCACTGTTGCTTGAGAGGTTTGATGTTGATTGGCCAGCAGGTTCGCTGTCTTCGTATGACCCATTGATGGACCCATTTCGCTCTATGCTGTCAGCAAGAA
This sequence comes from Cladonema radiatum, assembly GCA_025330745.1. NCBI lineage: Eukaryota > Metazoa > Cnidaria > Hydrozoa > Anthoathecata > Cladonematidae > Cladonema > Cladonema radiatum. The sequence continues at coordinate 16,148 of JANSTP010189995.1, read as the reverse complement.
CACTTGAAGAGGCAGTTGGAGCAAATGAAATGCTCTTTGAAAATGTTGGAGTTTCTCTTGACTTTCGCTGTTGTGTATAGTTTTCCAGCCATGTCAAAAAGGAAAGTTCATCGAACTTTTCCTGGGCTTTTTTAACGGTTGCAGCTCTAGTCCTGGACACATCCTTTTCTTTTTAACTCTCTTTTCAAGCGATCGTAGTGGTTGCGAAGTTTCTCCCATTCTTTTTCAGCTTCTTCAGCTAAAATAACACAAAATTAAATTAGCCTTAAGATTCAGAAGGAAATAAAGAAAAAGTTAAAAGATATGACTTCCTGTAGTTATTTCATAAAGTTAAGCATTCGAAAGTCTCAGCCTAAGGATTTAAAATTAGGAATCTGTTCTCTTACCTGATAAGTGTAGACTGTTTCTGATTTCATGCCAAGCATTTGATTTAACGTATTTGCGATGAAATTCTTTATTTCCTTTGTCAAAAAGAACTGGGTAATCTTGTATTACTGTGCTCAACCTCTCCCAAAGAAACTCGTTCTCAACTGTCCCCTCGGAAAATTCTTGCACGGTACTGTTTGCAGACATTTTGAAATTTAAAATAAAAATCAATTTTTTTTTGGTGCCATGGAAATCTGATAATTTTTTTGTTGTTGCTTTCTCTTCACAACAAGAAAGTAAATCAGAAAAAGTAGAGGAAGTAATCAAAACTTGCAAAAAAAATAGATTTCAATAGAACATGTGGAAAAAAAGTCATCAAGTGAGCTTAAAACATGTCTTAAGGAACAAAAATTTTTGTTCCTTAAGACCGGTTTTAGCAGCTTAAGAAAAATCGGTTTTTAGTAATTAAAACATAAACATGTGTCTTCACATACAGAGAATATTTTTCTAAGACAAGAATTTGGTTTTAGTTTTATTGTCTTAAGACCATTTTGTCTCGCATGTGAACAAGGCTTAAATTAGCTAGTATCAACAATTGTCACGCTGTATATCTGTAATATGGCATTTCAAAGATCTTACATTCAAATTTATTGAAAGAAAGTTGTGTTCGGTAGTTGCATATGTTGCAATTGGTGTAATTATTGCATTGCCAGGAAGTAGTTCATATTATTGTAGAGCTTTTTCCATTGCACGAATTGTCTGTCAAGATATTTCTTGCAATATGAAGACCTTCTGACTCTACTCGACTAAGAGGCACGTGAATTTGATTAGGATTTTTTTTTTTTTTTTCGCTTATTTAGATAAAAATAATTAGAGCTCTTGAAAATTGATGTCTTTTAATTTTATAAATTGTTACTACATAGTTAAGTATTAAAGGGTGCTGAATCCTTTTAAATATATTCTTGGCACCGTGAAAAGATCTAACTGAAATTTCAGATTAAATTTAAAATTCCTAGCATATTATTGTGTTTGTTTTTGGTTAAAACCAGCCTTTTCGCCTATTAAATGCATGTATTCTCTTACTGATTCAATTTTTTCATATTTTATTTCAACTACTCTACTAAATTAATCTATATTTTGTGTTACCATACAAAGTGCACCAATTTTTAAAAATAATCTAGGCAAATACATTTGAATTTGAATTTATATTAAACGGTTGATGTTTTCAACACCTGAAGTTAATTTATCGATCACTTGGATTTGGAATATGGGTGTGTCTAAACTTTCGAGCATAGAGTTATTATATTTAGCTACAGCACTGTTTTTAGCATATAAATAAATAGTATTGTTACGATTATTAGGAAAGTTATTACTTCTCATTTTTTCTTATTATTTCTTCTTTTTTTCTTATAAACACATTGACCGTTAACTGGAGATAATTGAAGTATATCTCCTACAACAGTGACCATGCAACCACACAATATTTATTTGGGGTATTTTGAATTTCATAGCTTCTTTGATTAGTATGCTCCAGGCTCAGTTGATTTATCATTGATATCTCATCTATAATTACGACTTTGATCTCTGAAAATTTATATCAGAATTCATCTCATTTAAGCCAGTTGGGGTAGTTGATATAAATATTCATGAAATTAAAAAATTTTGTACCATTGAAGTTAATACTACTTATTCCTGTTGGCGCTAAAAGTAATATTTTTTTCTGACATTAAATTCTTGTATGAATAATTTTTAGTCAAAGGATCGTATAAGAGACAAACCAAAAAGTTTTTACCTGTCCAGCCTTTCTTGTAATAAATACTTAAGAGGTTCTGAGAACTTAGGTTTTGTGCTATTCAGGTTTTTTAGATTTCCCTTTGCATATTTATGAGCAAGCTCAAATACTTACCTTTGTTCATAGTGCAATGAACAAACACGATTTTTGATATCATTATCACGCAAAACTGTTGGCCGATGAGCATATTCTACTACAGTTCTTAAACTGCAAGGTTTTTTTTCTTCATTGTCACATTTTTGGCAGTCTATCTGATCATTAGGGATATCATTTTCTCAATCAAATATTGGATTTTGCTGAAAAACCTGTTGAAAATGAAAGATTACATTCTCATTCATATCAGAAAATGGTTCAAGAGCTTTTGTGTTATATTCAGCAATTTCTTTAACCTCAGGGAAAAATAGTGTTCAACAAAAGAGCTATCAGTAGCCAGCTGAGAGTCGACTCTATTTGGATAGTAAAGCATTAATAAATGTCGTGCACAAGCTTCAGGATTTTTAACTTTATTTGGCTGGTAAAATCTCATAACTTTGTTTGTTTTTTAAAATGTGATTACTTCCGTCTGGGAAACTTGCTTCGCAATGACCATCTTCTCATGTTTGAAATGGTGCACTGCACGGAAATTATATTTGCAAATGTCTGTGACGCCTTCTTCCTTAAACGTCTCAACAAGAGCTTTTGCAGGTTCTTCTTCATTTATCTCTTTGGGCAGTCCCACAAGCTCAATAGTATCCCCGACGACTGTATTGTTGTTGTTCTGTAAATTCATCCTATTTTCCAAGTTTGCATATAGATCAAATTCCATTTCAGCATTGTTTGGAAGGTTTTGTTTTTTTGCTTTTTTTAATTCATGGATTTTTAAGCTCTGAAAACATGACACCATTTCTTTTCGAGATTCATATCTTTTTTGTGTACTTCTTTATTTGCTTTTGCAGGTGTCCCATTTTTAGTAAAAAGTATCATCAGAATCTGTTCTGAAACTGGAGAAGACAGTGAAATAACTGCAGTCAGGTTTTATATCAATTTAATGGTATTTTATAGATAGCTCTTCAGCTGCTCAAAAAACATGTGCACTTGTTAGATAGACATCGGCCGTAAAAGAAGACCTGAATATGGTGAACATTTTACAAGAGCTGGGCCAAGAAAAAATGAGCAAACAAATGAACAACTATAGTCAAACAAACAAGTGCGATAAAAAAAATTAAAAAATAACAGAGAAAAAAGTGGAGCTAACAATATACATTATAGTAGTAAGAATTTTGAAGAGAAAAAGCAAACTGATCATTAGGGGGAGTTTTGACATTTCTGGGCAGACAAAGGATCCTAGCTAGCTATAGATAAGAAAATGTTACAAGAAATGTTCAAAAATTACCTCCAGTTTTTTTTTATGCACAGAGAAGAGAGGTGCTACTCTCCTCCGCAATGTGTGATAAATATGCACATGTGCCTTGAAAAGTAAACATTTTTGTTGGTTTTAGTGTAGTGCTACACAAAAGGCAGTTAGTGGATTACTGATATTAGGTAACTAACTTGTTGTGTTTTGGATTAAATGTATGTTGTCTTATTATATTTCCTAGCTTAGAGATAACCAGACACCAGTAGCTAAAGAAATGGAAAAAAAAACTTTAATGTGAACATGGGCTACTTTACTGGGATGTTCACATATTTCACTTTTTTAGAAACAAGAGGCTTACTTTTTTTAAAGGAAATAGTAAAGAAATTTCCGTGAACAAAATTTCAAATATAAACAGCGAGATAGGCGTTCAAATATTGTTATTTATTAAAATCTCAATTCAAACACAGCAAAGGACGAAGAGCACAACACTCATGAAGAGCTTTAAAGAAAAGTACTGGATTCTTCATTATTATACAAAGGTAGCATGTATTTATATCAGTATGATAAAAACTTTTTCACTTGCTAACTGCAAGTCAAATTACAAGAAAAGAGAAGAAGAAAATTAGTCTTTCACATCCGATAAACAGTCAGTGTCAAGCTTTCCTAAGTTGCCAGAGTTGTTTGAAAAATGGACGAGATTTGTTAGGGGAAAGGACTTTGTAGTTACTGATAATTCAGGTATCAGGTAACATATTGAAGATACATTATTTTTAAAGCATGGACCTAGAGTAACATTAAATTGGAATTTGAATCGAGTTTCCACTATTTATGATCCAACAGGGGAAATTCTTAAATCACTTTTACAAAGTCCGGCAACGTCCAGAAAGCCACCAACTGAAAGAAATTATTAGCAAAAACAAGAAGAAGAACCTTTGTTTCTGGAGAAAGATGAAAAGAAATGTTTTAGTGTCACCGATAGCTCATATCACCCTCCATCATACACAACGGCATTCGAAAGTGAAAAAAATACTTTTTACAAGCTACAGCTACACCCTGAACTCAAAATTTGTGCGGTAACTGATGCTTTCGTTGTTGATAAAAATTTATATGAATTTATTTTAATTTATTTTAATTTTATATGTAACTCATTGGCATTACCGTTACCAAAAGTGTTCGCAAACAATACCAACTACCAACTTAGAAAACAATCTTTGCTGAAAAATTTTCCGTCTGTGCATAAGTAATTTTTGTGAAATCGAGGAATATTAAATATGAAAAAAATTCCGACAATGAGCCAAAGCTTTCATCAAATGTTTCAGTGGTATAAAAAGTAATTATCAGCAAGGTAAGTAAGTAAGTAAGTTTTTTTAGCCACTCTAAGGTGCCAGAGATGAAATACCTACAGCGCGGAAGCCTGATTTCCAAGGTGGTCTCGTATAACCACCATTACTGACTTAGGTCGTAGCCTAACTGTGCTCCCATATGTGCTCATGATCATTTCCTGACCGAAAGATATTTTGTTTGCTAGACAACCGAGGTGTGGGTTTGAACTGGGAACCTTAATGTTCAAAAAACCTGAGGATTCACTGTGCGATGAGCTGCCAACTGCTCTACGCCCTCAATAACTTTTTTGGAGGTAATACAATCTTAATTATACATGCGGACAATAAGACAGATATTTTCATTTTATGCTCCTGTTCACCTTATGAAAATATTCGTAGCAATATTTGATGGTTGTTGTCCCACCCTGTTCTTTCGACAACTTATTTCATCCCTTATTTATTTTATCTAGAGAAATATCATAGAGAATATTACATAAAGTTCATGACAAAGATGAGTTAGAATCTAAAAGTCCATGAAAACTTATCGTCTTTCCTATAAGGCACTTCAACGTGATGATATTAGCATTAGCATTGGCCGTTTTTGACCATACCACTTCTGCTACTAACGAAAACTATTTTCCAGTAAGTCTAGTATACAAATGGTAGGTTATTAGTAATGGTAAACAGCAATTAACTATAGTTATCGTTTAGAAAATGCTGCTAAAAAAGGAGATAAAAGAACAGAGTTTTGGAGAAACTTCGCTGAATTGTTGGAAAGTTAGCAGTTATTACAGTCAAAAAATTCAGAAAAAGTGACATTGAGTAAGCAAACATGCTCAGCCTTTATTACAAAATGCAATTGTACTAGGTTGAATACCTCAAACAGAACAACATAAAGAAAATATATTCACAAAATCAAATATTGAACTTGCAAGGAGTATAAGCATATTAATCAAAAATTTTCAATATACTGTACACCAAGAAATTATGTTATTTGCACATTATGGTGGCTGACATCTTATAAATATGAGAAAGCGTAAAAAAGCGGCTTACAATGGCAACATGTTCACTGCAGAATACATAGGCAAAAATAAGGCTTTTTGAGGAAAAATTTTAAAATAGGAGCATAAAAAGTTATCCCAATCTTTAATTTTTGTTGCAGCGGCAGATTTAGGGTGATGCAACTGAAGCATTGGACTAGGTTGATTTTTTCATGGAAAACATCACGTGGAAGTAATTTATCTGAAAGTAAACCTAACTTGAAGGAATATTCATTTGTAAACAATTTCCCTCAAATTATTTTTATTTTTCAGATCAATATTCTCCAACTTCACAGCCTATGATCATGAGCGTTTACTGTATGTCTTAACACGGCCCACCATATGGTCTGGATTAGTGAAAACTCCTAATTTCTGAGTGTAGTTTTTAATTAGTTTGACACATTTATGTAAACCCCTGTATAAAAATCTTGAAGTCTAATTGGCTTGCTTTAAAAAAAGAGAACCTGTCTTTTTAACAAGACCTTTCAATTGGTTTGCTTCATTTCAAGTTTGATTTGATTGGCTTGCTTCATTTGCATTTCATGCAGGGCTAAATAGATCGACATGCTTTGATCTTCTAACTCTTTTGCCTCCTCTTTTTAACATTCTGCTACCTTTAATTCGGGTGTTGCTGTTGCACAGGCTTCCAAAGTATCTGCATCCAATTTCATTAGCCGCTCCAAAAGCTCTTCTTCCATCTGGTCTGCTTCTAAGTTCGACATATTCTCTTTTTGACAAATCCATGTGACAAATTCGAAAATTCAAGTATTCAGGTGATAAATCCAGTTGACAAATCTGGTGTGTAGTGTCACAAGCTCTCTGGCCACCTAATGTAAGGCTCTTGGATGACTTGAAAGTAAGATGGTTGTCAATTTATTCCACTTTAAACTTTGTTTTAATTTCGCATTTCATTTTACTTTTACACAGTATAGTCAATATAAAGACATACTTTTAGAGCCTTGAAGAGAGAGTTCCACACTGACAAGAAAAGAAGTGTCTCCCAAAGCATATAGCAAATAGGAGTCTAAGAGAGAGAGTCTAAATCAACCAATCAAAATGCAGATACTGTAGCCTATAAATAGCTAAAGCTAAATGGGCACTGAGGCCATAATAGCAAGAGGGCAAAGTGCACAGAGACTCATTTACCAAAACATTTAAACTAGGACGTCATGATATGTACAACCTTTTTTACAATTAAATATTTGACTCTTCTTTACTTTTTACATATGTGTGCAATAATAGGAGAGTATGCTGAGAACGTAATTGGAATGTCAGTAGTGGAGCACTTCGAGATGCAAGGATTTTGAGAGTGCACAGAAACCTAAACAAACGAGAGGGAGGAAAGATAACTGCCAATAATGTAAAAATAGGACAATGAGGACGTATGGAGAGGAGCAATACAATCAAGGGCAGGCAGGCCACAGGCAATGAAATAGAGCAAAATATTAAGCAAATGAGCGCCCTGATGCAAACGCAAAATTTGATCCGCGATAACATTATGTTTACCTTGTAGATAAATTGCGGAAGTACAAAAGTTGTAAGCCGCAGAGAGCCAAAAGCCGTAAAAATTGCACAATGAGTGGGTGGTGTTTAGTCCCTTTGTTAACCTTATTAACAGCAGCCGTAAGCCATATTATCACAATAGATAATGTGCTTGTTGAACCACAAATGAGCCCTAGAAAACTGGCCAAAATAACTGAAAGGAGCCTCTTAAAATTAATATGCAGGGTAACAAAGTGGGGAAAATCAGGTTAGAATAAAACCAATCACCCTCGTACAACCCCCTACTGCAATAGAACATGCATCAGTCTCCAAGGACATGATAGAACGAGAATCAGTGCAGTTGTACTCTCCATCTAACGTGTCCAAGAAGTGATGCCACAACTGCATGACTCTATCTCTTGAGTGTAAGTCTACAATGCAAGGATTGTGAGGGGAGTAAGTTCATTGCATCTAAAATACGACAAATGAATGCACAACCTCCACAAACCACTTTACACGCCCAGTTGAGTTTTCTCATCGGGTTTTCAAGTGGGCGTTTGGAAGCCCTTTTACGTGATGAAAAGTAAGTAACCACTTCATGGAGCCCAACCAATTTGCCTTGAAGTAAGGACAGAGTGAAAGTCTTGGAGTTAACAAGGACACCCAAAAAACTAAGGATTGGCAAGGAGGGACTAATTAAGAAGAGCTCAACCAAAAAACCAGACTATGGCAGTAAATGCCACAGCTAAGAATAATTTTGACCACAGACCTGTTTGCAAGCGGCAGCAATTAGAAAGTCATCCAGACAGTCTGCGATGCGGATGCTGGACTGCATCCAAAAAGGAGATGTGTGTGGACTGAGAAGGTAGGGCTCTGGGACCCCAGAAAGTGCCATTTGATCCTGGGTTATTGCGAAAGTGCCAGCTAATTCAAACGATATACTGAAACCCAGTGTTAGTCATTACATATGTCAACCTTGAAAAGGTATGAGCCTGATGTAATAAGTTTTGCCGCATCATCAATGGTTTTACATTTTTGCTGCTCTAAAGTAATGTAAGAATTAATACCCTTACAAACAGGCATCAAAACATTGTGCATGTCCAAGTCTGGTTTTGGGATAACCCAAGAGCACTAATAATTGTGGGATGCTCTTCACAAACCACAAAGTTTTCAAAAATCCTGCTTAATATATGGACTTAATCTTAGATCGAATAGAGGGGTGCACTGCTGAGGAATAATTATGCATTTCGACTGAACACAGAGGAGTACTGGCTTGGAACAAGGAAAAACCATTTGCAAAACCATCCAGAAGGAATCCCTTATCAAAATCAGAGGCCAATTCAGCCTGCCAGAGCAGAAGGTTCATTGGGGTGTTAAAGGGGATGGCAGATAGTCATTGCGTGGGCTCAACAAATGCAAATGATCAGGATGGGGTTTTCCGCAGGCCTGGTGCCCTATCAGGTGGATACACATATGAACAAATTTACCGGGAATCTTTTGACACCTCTGTACACCATTGAAATTCCTGCATATTTCCTCATCATTAGGCGAATAGAAGGAAAACGCAGGCCCTGAGGGAGAGGCACCTGAAGGAGAGCGTGACACCTGAGAAGCTTTATTTGAATTAAGGGCTTAGCAAGGCAGCAACATTTCACGTAAATGGCAATTGTCAGAACTGCACAAGTAACCAAAAGCCTGCTGCAAATTACTATATTCGCCATCGCACTGCAGCATAGTTGCCCAGGAGTACTTCCTAGCCAACTCATATATCTTCACTGAATAAGATAGATATTTCCGAATGTTTGCTACAGTAGGAAGACGTTTGCTACTTAGCAATTCATATATATTTGATATGGAATGATCAGTGGTAGTACCTTCATCCAATTTAGGTGTACCTCGCCCTGTAGAGATAACGAGTTTAGAGGAGCCAGACTGTGTCGGAACTATTTTCTCATTTTTTTGCGGACACAAACAGAAAAGGTATTCAACAATTCTGAGTGACTTGCCATCTGCTGTTTGGACTTGTGTGTGAGGGCGGAGGAAGACTTCGATATTTTGACTCAATTGTTGCCAATATACATGCGCCAGTGGAGTAGGAGCATGATTGGTATTCACAACAGCAGTAGGGCAGGTGGAAAGTGGAGCAACACCTCCAACTGGGACTTGGGAACATGTTACGGTAGAGACATTGAGTAGGCAAGAAAATTACTCCCAGACTGAGCAGTGACCAAAGAAGAAAGTGTTTGGCTTGGCATGTTATCAATAAGCGCAGATATACCTCTCAATACAGGGTGCTTATCAGAGTGGGTTAGTGATGCATGCTCGAGTATACTAACAGGGACCATTTGATTATCTGGAGTTGATCACTGAAAAGCCATGTTGGTAGGATAAGTTGAGAATCTGTTATCCAGGTGAAGATTCATTCTGGCACTAGAAATAAATCAGAGATGGTGGTATCAGGTACCGAAGAGATAGCCACAGCATTCCAATGACATTGAAGATCAGCTATGTGTGCTTTTTTCACACTGATCTGAGCACCGAGGGAGGTCTTCGATGCTACTAGGTCTTCCGAAAGTGCTTACTTTGGCTGCTTCAAGGCGGATTTGCTTTCGTCTTATTTAATGTATGTTATCAGGAGTTGGAGGTCATGCCGAGGGAACATATCCTGCTGTAGCAGTTGCAGCTGATAGAGACTAGTTAATGTTTATTGAAGAGGGTATATCAATTCCAAAATTAATTAAAGCTGCAGATGATGATTTTGGAGCTGCCTACATCTGATTGAGTGAATGGCGACCTCTCAGCAAGAAAACAGAAGAACAAGAGGTCATCGTAGATTAGCTCATGCATGAAATAAGAGCGGCATAGAATTGAGAACTCTACTAAATTTAAAAACTCATAAGTACATATTTTTGATACTAGAAAAAATACCTCGAAAAAAATATTTATTCAATTGTTAGTAAAAATCTCCACTCAAAATAACAAATGTATTCATTGATTCATATTTTATGTAAGTGAAGAGAAAATGTATATGAAAATTTCAAAGTCATCTTTCCTGTAAAGAAAATAGTTTGAAAATACTACAGATTAAAACGTTACAGTGCAAAGTTCCCTTACTAAAATGTACTTAAATAAACATACCGAATACAATGCTACTCTTTAACATATAAATAAAAGAAAATTAAGTCAGGGAAAACCCCTTTTGAAAAGATGTTTACAATGAAAAAATAAAACGAATGAGAACAATGTGGAAATTCCTGCATTGAAAAAAAAGAATGTTCACAGAGAATTCGTTTTCAGTGGAAAAGAATATTCATTGAAGTTGTCATATCTTAAAATATGATTATTTATTACATTAATTTTCTATTATTGGTACAGAGTTTCGCAGATATAAAATATTTTTTCATAATTGTCTGGTGAGATCATGAATACATCAAATAAACAATGTTCACAAAAACAAATGTTTGATTTTAAAAAGATGTTGGCATGTTCAAAGAAATATTTTGTTTCGATAATTTGAATAAATAAAAAGGCCTGACTTTTAATTCTTTTTTAATTTTTTAGTCCTTCTGATGCATGTGTTGGTGAGTAAGCGCACCTTAATTATTTACAAAGCGTGTTGGGGTGCGCTAGCGCTAATTCTACTGTAGGCAGTGCATCCTGAATCAATTATCATGGAAATTGTGGTGTCATTGTTTTTTGAAGTGCTGGTAGAATTGCCAATTTTGAAGATGCAAATATTCAAACCGGAGTCAGAATTCCCTTTTCCCATCTTTTAGTTTGTGCATGTTGCATTGTGGTAGTTGTGGTGCTGAAATAAAACATTCAAAAGCAAATTCGAAAAATCAAACGAAGACAATGGTGAACCCGAGCGATCAAAACATCTCAACAAACAATATTTTTCATAATTTCAAAAAAAATTTTTCTCAAAACTACAACCTTCCACCTGAAATTATTATAACACCAACTTATATGTCTTTGCATGTTTTTCAAGAAGAAAGCTCTTTACCACCTGAGGAAGCAGTAGTGGCTGCAAGAACGTTTATAACGTGGAGGTTATACTTGCTGTGTACTAAATTGCTATAATAATTGAAAAAAGAACAAGGAGTTATCATTCTATGTCATACCTAAAGACACAGCGTTACAAGAAAGGTGGTTGCAAATGATTAATAGGAAGAACTTTGTTCCAACTTCCTCCCACAGCGTCTATTTTGAATACTTTTTCGGATGAAAAAAGCACAGATGTATGAAGTTCGAGTTGTTATACCAAAAATACAAAAGCAAAATATTTCTGTTGCCAAACAAAGGGCAACTTTTAACAGTAAGGGACTTAGATAAGGGACTGCGTTTAATTAAGCCGTTTTTGAGGTGGAGGAAACAAATAAAGAGAAAAAACGAAAAAACAATTGAACATTTAAGAAAATCTCTTGAAGAAGAAATTTTCAAACAATGGAAAACCAACTTAAACATCATATAAACACTATTTGACAAACAATTGAAAATACAAGTTCTACACTTGATCGTTTTAAGGCTCATTTCAAGTTTTATACTCTCCTCGAAAGCTATGAGTTTTTTAATGCTATTCTGAACTACCTAAAACCTGCAGCGAATTCTTTAAAATATTGGGGATCCAAGAACAAAGAAGAAAGCACCAATTCAATTAAAAGAGGTTTCTCAAGATCTATGGCTCCAGAACCAGAAATCTTTTTTAGTTTTAGTTCGGCTGAGGTGTAGGTTTTTATTAGAAGATCTATCAGTGAGATTCAATATGTCCACAAGTAATATCAGTTGAATAATAATAAAATGGATTGATCTTCCCCATTAACAAATTCAAATGATGCCAATACGTGGCACTAAAAAACTGTTCGAAAACAACGCCAAAGTGCTTTAAACAAAGATATCCTTCTGACTAGAGCAATTTTAGACTGCACAGAACTTTATATTGAACTACCAACTTTACATAGAACACAATGTGCAACATTTTTCATTTATTAGCACCACAACATTGCAAAAGGACTAGTTGAGATTGCACCACATGGCGCTATAACTTTGTTTCAGACTTGTATGCAGGTAAAACTAGTCATAAACAACAGTAGATTGCGTAATATATAGCTTATTTGGAGTTTGATGATTCAATTATTGCTGACTGAGGTCTTGGCATAAGGGAATATTTGCCAAAAAATGTGTACCTCAATATACCATCATTTGTGAAAGACTAGCTGCCCGCAGCGTCAACCCGACGCTGAACCGTTGGTTTGGTCCCAGCAAGAGATCACTGCGCAATCTTTTGCTGATATTGAAAATTTAACTCAGTTTGAAATACATATATACAATAATTTTTTAACGGAAAGACATCATAAGCTGATGCCATGGCAACCATCTGTTAAAATTGGCCTAGAAATATTCAGATCTATTTGGGGTATACGTGTGCCAAGTTAGGTTACATAGAACCAAGTATAGGTTAAGTTATTAAAAATTTCAAAAATTGAACCTTTGATGACGTCATAGGCTGTTTCCATAGCAACCAACCGTCAAAATGGCCCCAAAAATATTTGGAACCATTCCAGGTATACATGTACCAAGTTTGTTTTATAAGGGAAAGTTTTGAGTCTGCTAAATTTCATGCTTTGCGCGCCTTGCGTGCCTTATGTTTCTGCGTGCTTACGTGCTCACGTCACGTGTCTACGTGCTTGAATGCCCCAATACCTGGCGTGCTCTACTATATTGCGTGCTTCGCATGTCTTGCTTTTTTGCGTGCTTACGTGCCCTTATATATTTGCATGCTTACGTGCCCTCTACATATGCGTGCTTGCGTGCCCTACCAAATTGCGTGCTTTGCCTGCGTGCTCTTATATATTTGCGCACTTACGTGCTTTCTACATATGCGTGCCCATGTATTGTACTAAATTGCTGGCTTTGAGTATCTTGCTTTCAAATAAACTGCAGCAATTTTTGCTGAAGGTTATTGGTTCAGTAGTTAATTATTGATGCTGAATGATAAAGTTTTTGCTTTTTATTGTAATAATTTCATTTTATTAAGTAGTTAATAATACATCTATACATACATTTTTTAAGGCAACACACCTAAGCCTACAAATAAAATAGAAAAGTACTGATAAAAAGAAAAATCGATCGACAAACACCAGGAGCTAATTCAAAAAGTTTCTCAGCCAATTCGCGAATTTGGTTCGAAACATTTATTTCGAAATTCCTTATTTCTTTTGAAGTTCCTTGAAAAAGATTGCTAGTTTTTTTCTTAAAAATAGATTCTTGGCCATACTGTCCGTTAGCTTCACTATAAAAGCCTAAGTGAAGGAATAATTATGACCTAAGACTCGTTTCCTTCTAAAGAGATTCGTATCCCAAATTTATTGTCTAAAATGACGAATACTCTGGATATAGAAGCAAATTATGTGAGAATCAAACAGACTTTTTTCAAAGGTATGAAAGAGAAAGGAGGAAAAAAATAACAGTAATTTTGTATTTTTCATTTTACCGATGATGCTTCACATGCAAGATTTGAAAAAATTACAGTACTGTAATTTATCAAAATGTAAAACGAAAATTCAAACTCTTTTAATTCCTCTCCGTCGTAAATATCAGCTGTATCAGCGAAGTACAAAATTTAATAAGTCCATGAATTAAAAAAATATTCTGATAAATGAAACGATTTGACATTATAAAAGAGCAGCAAATGAGGGATATAAGTTGTTAGCATGTGAAACTCGGAAATTTCATTCGTACTTTTGGTACGTTTTATGTGCGAGCACGCAGCTGAATAGAGCACCCAAAAAATAGAGCACGCAATTAACTAGGGCACGCAGGGCACGTAAGCACGTAAGCACGCAGATTTTTGGAACACGTAAGCACGCAGATTCTTAGGCCACGCAAGCACGCAACATAAAACATGTAAGCACGCAAGCACGCGAGCACGTTAACAATTAGGGAACGCAAGCACGTAGGGCACGCTAGCACATAAGCACGCAAAGCATGTAGAGCACGCAATTTAGCAGACTTGGAAGTTTCAGCTCTGAAATATTGATCCCCTTAAAGATTACACGAATTTCTCTCAAAACTTCTTTTTATCAGTACTTTTCTATTTTATTTGTAGGCTTAGGTGTGTTGCCTTAAAAAATGTATGTATAGATGTATTATTAACTACTTAATAAAATGAAATTATTACAATAAAAAGCAAAAACTTTATCATAGTTAAATTATAATGACAGACAGACAGTGAAAATGAAAAAAATGAGTGAATAACACTCAAGCTACATCTCAACTTCTATTCTACCCAACTTCAAAACAATCTCTTCTAAACATCTGCAACTACAAATCATAACACTGAAATCGCTTTCGTTTCCTAAATATCTCTTTTGTTTTGATGAGTCAGGAAAACAAAACTTTGCATATTTATATTTACGGGAACCAATCGGCGATCTTTATTTTTCGGCTTCCGCCAGGGCTTTCTTCTCCACGGCACAAGGAACGAAGCCCTCGGATCGAGGTTGCCTTTCACCCAAGAGCTCAAGGCACAAGGCTCATATAGATAAATCGCTCGATAAATCGCTGTCAAACAGGTTATCTAACTTTTGCACATCTTATCGCTGGTGGTGCCCATTTGTACAGGAAAGGCTTGGGAAAGTCTACAATACATTGGCCATGATTGTCTGAAGCAACAGTTTTTTTTCTCTTTTCAAAAAATGGAGGCTTTTTTATGGTTTTCTTTACGAAAAATATCTAGGAAAGCACCTATTCTTGCTCTTGGGCCAATTCTGAAAGGAAAAAAATTTCTTAAATTCATTCAAAACGGCAAAAAAAGATAGTACATATTATGGCCCATTTGCAAATATTCCAAATTTAAGCCAAAAATTGATTTTGCTCGATTGAAAACGGATTTTCTCTGAGTAGGAAGGGCTTTTGAGAAAGATACTAAGGCCTATTTGAGGATTCGACCCCAAACAAAGCTGACAATTGCAAATAAAAACTTTAGAGACAATCATGGACAAAACTACTGTAGACAATGAGTAAGTTCTGCCAGTTTTTGGATTTTCCATTTTACATCAACGTTGATTTTTCCAAACTAAAAGTTGGAAAACTCGAATTTTGGCGATTCCCCAATGAAACCGCCTTACTGAGCAGGGAAACCACCCAAAAAAGGCGTTGGATGGTTTTCACCCTTTCACCCAAGAGCCGAAGGTACAAGGCTCATATAGATAAATCGCTCGATAAATCGCTGTCTAACAGGTTATCTAACTTTAACACATCTTATCGCTTGTTGTTGGCTTGAAAAAGTCTACAATACATTGACCATGATTGTACACCAGCCAACCCTTTTTGCCTCTTCATCATAACCATCGACCTCTGGATCAGCATCGACTGAGCAAACTTGGCATACACTTTTTCTACACTTATACATTCGTACTTGGAATCGGGGCGATCACATTTAAAACATTGCTATTTTACTATAATTACTAACATTACTATCTTTAAGTGGCATTACTATTATTTTTAGCTATATCTAAACATGAAAAACAATCATATATAAAAACACAGGATATAAAATAATTCAAAAGTTAATACATAATCATTAATCTTCCCCATAGATATTTTACATGTTTGAACTAAGGTGCCTTTTTTATGAAGGTGAGACATCCCTGGTGGTGGGCCAGCCCTCCTAGCAATGTTGAGTTTTTTTTCCTTTATATGAGCCCTGGGGCGGGATAGAAGATGAAAATGAAAGTGAGGAAAAGAGCGGGAAATAAAAAAAACTCATGTTTATTGAGTTGGTGCGCCGAATATAATTCAAAATGTCG
>JANSTP010189773.1:0-11816 GCA_025330745.1 Cladonema radiatum | reverse complement strand
GTTTCCCCTAACGTACTGATAGTGTTTGCAATTTCATTAAAATAAAGGTGTTTAAGGTGCAGTCTCACTTACTAGCATGCAATGATTAAAAGTTCCGTTCTGAGAAAAAAGCTATCGAAAAGCTACATGTTAAACTAAATTTGACCACGGATGGTTTCATGCACTTATTCAGTCTAATTAAGAAAAGTCAATGAAACATTGATGGCGTCATGAACAAATTAATTTCCATAGACTTTATAAGAAATACCTTTCAGAAAATTACATTACAAACGCAGCATGTAGAATTCTTTTAAAATCTCGTATATTGACGGACTTTGAACTAAAATATTTGAATTTTTTTTTCGATGAAAGTTGTTTGAATGTTGTTAGTGATCAATCTATGATTTGGAAGAATACGGATGTCAGTAATTGGTATTTTAAAAAAATAACATTGCAATAGATCAATATGCTGCACTTTGGTAAGCTCAAATTACTCAGTTGGCAATAGGTGTTTGTTTTGGTCACAATTAATGTTTACAAAAATGAGATTTGGGTATTATATAAAAATAATTGTAAGTAAGTACACTTCGGTTTTTCTGAAGTCAAGAGTGCGATGTCTTTCTGTTTTTTGCGTCAACTTTTCTAATAATTTTTATGCGACCACTGTTTTACGACAAATTCCCACAGGGACTTCGCCACGAATAGTAGAGTTTTCTTTTCATACTATTTCTTCTGAGATTTATGTTGTTAATTGTTATTTTCAATTAAAGTATTATATAATTGAATATATTTTTTCAGGACCTAAAAGATGTAACCAGAGCCAAGAAGATAAAGCCAAATGCTTTATTAGGGCTCAAAAAGACCCTGAAGAGTTTTGGTATGAAAAGATTAATGATGAAATAGGTATGATAATCCGCATGTTTTTGTTGATTCATGTTATGTAACCTAAATGTATATAGCAACTTTATCAGCAATTTTGGGTTTTTAAGTTTTTGTAACAGTTGAAGCAAAATTTAATTTTAAAAAAAATTTCAAATAATTGCGCAAAATCTTTCAAAGGACTTGAAAATTTTTATTTCAAATTATATACTAAGTCAAACTTGTACATTAGAGCCTTTTTTTGGGCAAAAGCAAATATATAGTGCAAAAATAGAGAAACGTCCATATTTTCATCATACCTTGCCACATTTAAACAAAGATGACAAAACAAATGAACATGATCATATGCCAATTCGTAATGTTATGATGACATTGTTGTTATGACACCATATTTCAAAATCTGTTAAATTGACGTCAATAGGGACTTTTGAAAATTGGCAGCTAAAGGTGTGGGCAGGATAACTAGATGCCAAATAATTGAACAATATTCATTACTTTTTGCCTTATTTGCTATCAAAAGCAAATAAGGCTATATAATGTGGCTATACTGTACAATATTTTCATCAATTTTATACAGAATGTAGGAAAATAATATAAAAAGAAAAAATGATCTGTTAAAGAATAAAATCTTGTTGCATAGAAATTTTTTTCATATAGAAAAAATTGAAAGATTCCAAGACTTTCAGTTGATTTTGTTTATAGAACAGTTTGGCAAATTTCTAAATTAAACAGGTTTCCACCAAAGCACTTGTATCGTTCCCTTAATATTTTTTTCACCAAACTCCCACAAATGATTTCCCAAGTGTTGGTTTTGTTTAGACAGTCTTAAATAAACCTAAATCTGAAGATAGATGTCAATTAAGTTTTGGTTTGAAACTTAAGATGGGTATACCTTATTTTTTACACTTATTACACTTATTTGTTTGGAGAGATTCTGCTGACGATAATTTGGATAAGCCAGTTAGTTATCTGATTTGATTCAAATAATAAAAATGATATATTATCTCTTCCAAAAAAACTTCTTGATAGTTAATTTGTTTTGATGATTCACATGCTGTGGTTTATATGATTAGTTTATTTATTGTTGAAATTTGTCAGAAAAAGGATTGTAAAAGGAAAAAAGGACAGTAATTTATTTCACCTAATTGTTGCCTCCGATTATCTGAGACATTGCCCTAAAATTGGGAAAGAAAAGTGGATAAAAACAATGTTTTTGCAGTGGGTTAAAAGATAAAAACATGCCCATTTTCTTCTTTTTTTTCCTGTAAAAGTATGCCTTTTCTAGAGATGGTATATTATTGTCTTTTCTTTTTCCTGATTTACAATAATAGCAATCTTGACAAAATAAGCTATTTGATGTACTTTCCACCGTGCACTTTCTCATTTCTTATATTTCTAGTAGCAGAACACTCAAAGGGATTCCAAGGTGCTAAACCAAGTTTATCTGAAATGAAAGAGCTTAAAAAATGAGAATCACTCGTTTTTATTTCATGCTGATTAGACCTTTCGTTCTCAAGTTATTAAAGGTTAAAGTTTTTGCCAAAGGGGAAGACCCCTAAAATCTTTTGGAATTTTTGATGTCATAATAGGTAATGGATTTTCTTAATGGATCTTCTTATGTCGTAATGGATTTTCTTAAAATTGTATTGTTAAATAAATTGAGAAGCAATTTTTACTGCTGTTATAGTTAACTGCTAAGTTTCCTTTCCCATAAATATTTTTGTCTTTTGAGTACTAGGTTACTCGCACCAGGCTCCCTTTATAATTAAGGACCCCTCAAATAAAAGGAGGTCTAGGTGCTTTTCAAAATCCTTTTTTCATTGTTTATAAGCTTAGAGGTTAAATTTTTTTAAAAAATAAACAAAATTATTAAAAACCTTTCGGACAGCTTATATAGGGTGTTAGTCACATTTGAAAATATTGATGCAAAACAAAAGTTACTTGTTTACATCATAAGGTGTGAAAATTTGATAGTTGAAAGATTATGACTTCTAAAGTTAATGTGAATTAAAATTTTTCATAAATCAAACTTAAACATTACGACATTACAAATTCCAGAAGATTTTAAGGGGTTTTCCCCTTTGGCAAAAAATTTAACCTTTAATATCTTGAGAACTGAAAGTCAGACTGACGAAATAAAAACAAGTAATCCTAATTTTTTAAACTCTTATTTGAGCTAAATTCCTTTAAGGCTATTGAGTATTGAGATTTGCTAAAAGTATCGAGTATTGATAGTACATATCGGGTTTTCTTATTTAGGATATGGTGTATTTTGTAAAAGAGACATACAACGAGGTGAATTTTTGATGGAATATCGTGGTAAGCATCTTTATTGTTAGTCAGGTTAGATGCAGACAGATCTTTTAGAAGCTTATTCAGGAATATTGTAAACTACCTTTCAAGAAAGGCCACAAACATTTTTGTAGCTTCAATGTGCCAATGTAACTTTTGTCATTTTCAATACTATTTGAAATCATTTGCCTTTGTTGAAATTAGATTTGATTTAATTTTATTTATGTAAATTTATTTAAGAAAATGGACTGTTATATTTTTTTCAATTATTTTCTATGAAAATTATCATTAGGGGACTTTTATATGGACCTACAAACTTTTGTATTTAATGTCATTTATTTTCCATAAAAATTACATTCATTACAGGAATTATAAATGGTCATAAGAACTTTTTTAATGCAATTTTTTCTGTTAATAACTTAGACCATAAAGTTAAGTCTTAATTTAAAAACAGAAAAAAAAACGGCTTTGGCAAAGATAAAGTTTGCTGTTGGCTAGTGGGAGCTGAAAAGTGCGAGCTAAAAGCTCAATTTGATGTATAGAAGAACATAAATAGAAAAAAGATAATGTTTGAAAGACAGTGGGTAGTTATTTTCAGACATTTGAAGCATTAAAGTTTTCGCAAAACAAAAATATAAAACCATTTTTAGAAGTGTATGCCTTTGAACACGTTTGGACAGTAAAGAAATTTTGCCTTGTTATTCTAAATGACGTTTGCTTTTAAAATATATCAAAAATAATCAAGTGATACAATTGCTCACCTCATTTCCATTTCATAATCTACATTTTTATAATAATTTTTAAACAATAATTTTTTTTGAATTTATAATCTCTGTTTTTGTTTTAGTTCATTTTTTTGAAGCATTTATAGTGGACAAAATTTAACACTTGCTGCATTAATACACTCATGTATTTTGTGTTGTGAACAACTCAGTCTTGTTTTTTCAAGAAAAATTTTATTTTTAGTGCTACAGTAATGTTAGAATAAGACACTAAATGCTTTATTATTAAATAAAATATTGTGGTCATTGTAACCTCGACTTTTTGGTTGCGGGATACACTTTAAACATATTCTAATCAATACTAATTATATATTTTTATATTTTTTTAACCCAAAGCACTTTTAACTCA
Organism: Cladonema radiatum; assembly: GCA_025330745.1. NCBI lineage: Eukaryota > Metazoa > Cnidaria > Hydrozoa > Anthoathecata > Cladonematidae > Cladonema > Cladonema radiatum. The sequence goes on along the minus strand of JANSTP010189773.1, from coordinate 7,535 downwards.
AAGAATTTTTAAGAAAATGGTCAAAATATTTCATACTGTTTTGTTTAAATGGAAATGTCTTCAATGACCTAGTTAATCTAGGAAAATGGGTGATAATCTGTCAATTGAGCTGCCATCAGATCTCTGCACAAACTTTTTGATAAATAATAGATAAATAATAATAAATAAATAAGTTTTAAGGAAGAGAATTCTTCTGTGACTCTTGCAATGCAGAAAAGAATGACATTTTTACTTAGAATGGCATTACTCAAAACATAAATGTCATTTTAGTTCTCAATTCATTATTTTGTAATTCATACGACATCAGAAAGTCACTGATCTGAGGACCTGCTCACTGAATCAAAACTATTCTCAACTCAATAGACAATTCTCGATAGAAACACAGAAACTCATTATTTTTAATTTTTTTTCTTTAAGGCGAAAGAATTAGTTGTGATGAAGCAGACGAAAGAAGTAATGTTTATGAACAAGATGGCTTGGGAAGTTTTATTTTTCATGAAGTGAAAGATATGCTCGGAAAAAAGTTTTGGTATATTTACATTGAAAATCAGAGATCGATCATACTACTGTTTATTTGTTGTTTTTTTAGTCTATTGCTTTTGAAGAACTGATCTCATAGAAAATTGAAGGGCTTTTTAAAATTGCTTGTGGTGATCTAAAGTCAATAACGTTTTTACTTAACTTTATTCAGACTTATTTTACTATTATGGCATTATGTTTATTTCCATTGATTTTCAATTTTTTGATAATAGTTGCTTGTCTACTCATGATTTCTTTTACCTAGATTTCAAAATTGTTTTCCTTGTTTAAAAACTATACAAATCAAGGTTATCAAAACATAAAAAAGCCTTGACTGAAAGTTCAACAAACTTTGAGTGCTGAGCAGGTGACGAAATAACAACCGGTCATCGATCACAACCAAATATTTTAAATGTAAATTTAAAATTGACCGAACATTTTTTCTGAAAAAGATTCAGAAATGTCTGATTATACAACTAAACGTGGTTTGATTTTCATTTATATAATCATGAAGTTTTTCGAGAAACGGAACTAAAGTTATGTTTTTATATACTATTCGATACATAAATATACAGTAAACTCATAATGAAAAAATTTCACTGTTAATTCAGATAAAAATATCTTTATCTTTATTTCATTTAACTATCAGGGAAAAACAGCTGGTTTCTTTTTTGTTTTCTACAAGCGACAATATCCCTTGTGCAAAGTGTTTACATTTTTTTTATTTGTCAAAGAAAATGGTTCCTTAAATTACGTCACAAATTTTTTAAAAATAGAAAAATTATGCACTATATTTACTATGCGCAATGTATTCATCAGATTTTGTCACTTTTATTACACAAGATATATCATTTTTCCAATTCCTTGATAAAAAAAAAACGATAATGAGGATGATTAAATGATTTATATAAGTTCATAGAGTTTGATTCATCATGTAATAATTTGAATGTAACACTGTTCTAGCTAGACATTTTGACATCATGATTTTTAGTATTGAGATTTTGACACTTTATTTGAGTTTTTATGCTGCAAACAAACCTTCTATACGAGTTTACAAACCTGTAAAACAAGTTTTCATAGAGTTTTTAGGAGGCAAATAAACCCTCCATGTGAATAAAACATAAAACCCCTCCATAAAACAGTTATTACAGAGTTTGTTTGACTTTTTAACAAATCCTCTGTATGCTTTTCTAAGCATGCTAGCTAAACACTATGCATCATTAGCTTGCTCATGTTCATCCCTTAAGTCAGTTCACTGGGAGTTCACTGTGGTTTAACAGCTGCTATTGTAAAACACTTCAAATGTGAACTTAATGACCAGACAACTAAATTTTCTTTATCTTTATCAATTTTTATCAATCAGATTTAAAAAATTGCTTAGTTAGTGTTGAAAGCACTTGGGGTTTTTTCCTAGGCGAAAATAACTTTACAAAGGAATTTAAGAATTTCCAATTTTGAAAAGTACTGCAGTGAATGAGATCATCACATGGACTGAAAATATATTTATTCAGAAAAGAATTTGAGGGAATAAAGAAAATAATGTCATTATGACCAAAACAGATTTTATAAAGAGATTTTTCAATATTTTGATTGAGATGAAATGACAATATTTTGAATTTTAAAATTATGCATTAGTACACATTACACATTATGCATTCAAAAATTTTTTTGTTGATGTAGGCACACATTGTCAAACTGATTAAATTAATTTTTGCTTGTATTTTGAGTGTTGAACAATGGTTGATATGCAACAGCTATATGTGCAATAGTTACATTTTTGTATTACCTTTTAGTCTGAGATTAAAAACAACTTAATTTTTTTGAATTTGATGCATAAACTTATTTTTTTGTCTGAAGACGCTGCTAGAGACTTATGTGCATTTAGTGACTACGTTCTCTTAATGCCTTCTGGTTTAAAATACATGTGGAATTAATTTAACTTAATTAATTTAACTGTTTTGTAGTAATGAAATTTTCTAAGATATCTAAGAGAAATTTCTTCCTCAAGCTTTTGTGTGAGTTTTATTTTTTCCTTGAAATAATTTTGTTAATAAAAATAAGTTGTTTTGACATTCATTTTTATAGTATTTCAGTTTCCATTTTGATAGCATTTAGATTAATGAATAGGAATTGATTTATAGATAGGAAATACAATATGTTGTTTTGAAATTCAATTCAACAATACAATAATATTTTTTTTGTCAAAACTTGTTTTATAAGGTTATCAACATCCTGATGATAAACTGCAATGCATAGTGTGAACCCCCCCCCCTTTCAAAAAAAAAGGGGGGTGTTGGTAGAAAAAAGGGGGTTGAAAAAGGGGGTTTAAAATTTTTTAATTGAATTAAGTTTCTCAATATCGAAAAGTAGTTTTTTACTATAAAAAGGGTATTAATATATCATTAGTAATTTATCATTTTTTATCTCATTTTTACATTAATTGTGTTTTTTATTTGACGATGCTATCTCTTAACAAAATGATATGAACAAAAATAGCTTTCTAGCTAAATAAATTAACTCTTTTCCTTTGGACAATTGAAATTTCTTTTCAAAATAAAATGTGTACCAGATTAGCACAACGCTTATCGAAATTAGCTAATCATAATCATAAGTATTCCTCCGAACACTGGTTGGTTGAGCTGATCACTCTTACAGTAACCTTGATAACGTATGTTAGAAAAGAAGAAGCAGGCTCCCTGTAGATTCCTTGAAAGATCTCTTCTTCTTGACTGTTTTGAAAATACCTGTTAGAGACTCATTTGGGTACAAAGCTGAGATAGAATTGTTATGAAAATTGCATAACTGTTCAACGCACAACTGCAAAACGCACATAATCAACTCTTTATCTGTTTTTACCTATCAATTAATTGTTATCTGTGCCTTTCAAATATACCATTGAAAAGGCAATAAACAAGGGGGTGGGGGTAGATTATTTTTGGAAAAAGGGGAGGCTTTAAGAAAGGGGGGGTTAGATTTGAAAAGAGGGAGTTGTACAATCTCTGCATACTATGCCTTTTTTGGGGGGCACCTGATAAAATAAGAATATTTTAGGGATATAAGTTTTCCTTTAAATTGAACTTTTTGTTATTGTATTACACTTACATCTAGAGGAAGCATCTAGAGAAGGATATCAATGCAATCTTAAGTTGTTTTAAGGGTTAACTTAAAATCTTTCTAAGTTTTGTTTGAAATCAAATTAACATTTGCTATTGCTCTAGCTGTTTTTGGTGAAAGTAGTAAGTCTTCCCCTTCAGTGAGTGGCTGCATATTGATGAGGAATGTTGCAAATAAAAAGCTTTGTTTTCATTTTGTGGAAAACCTTTTCAAGTTTTAGACAAATTAGCAGCTATTTCTGAGAGGTTTTGATGTTCAAAAGCCCATAATTCAAATTATATTTTACTTTATTAATATTTCTTTTTAGCATTGATGCAACACTCACATCAAGCATTGGTCGGTTCGTAAATGACAGTCCTGATCAACATGCTAATTGTAGAATGAAAAGAGTAGTTGTAGACTCAGAAGTACATCTTTGCTTGTTTGCAAAAGAAAATATTAAAAAAGATACAGAAGTTAGGTAAGTTGCTTCAGTTTATCTGATGGGTATTACCACAGTTTCAGGTACTTAAGTTAATCCCTTTTATAAAGATGGCTAGTTATAAGGGTAGTTAGTTAACTTAGAAGGCTGTAAAATTGAGGAAAGAATTTCTTGAGGAAATCTAAACCATACAGAATATACTTGGCATAATCTAATGATAGCGGTAGGCATCATACAGTATTATGTATATTATGAAGTCAGATTATTATATATCAGATTATTTATAAAATTTAATATGGAGTACAGTTTGAGCAGTCCCCATAACAACTGATTTTTTGTGATAATTTAAGTGAATCAATTTTTTTAACTTTTCAAATTTGACCACTATTAGTCAAAAATCTATTTTTTTAGTCACAATTAGTTCAAAACTTTGTGAACCAGAAAGGCCTTATGTTTATTTTTATTTATTATATTTTGGAAGGGGAGGAGAAACCTACTTTGGGGTTATTATTTACTGTAGATCTTTGTCACAATAAAAACATTTTTTAAACTAATATTTTGGATAATTCAATTTAAAATAACTCGAGGCATAGTAGTCCAATCCCAGTACTTTTGTTATTTTTTTTTATCACAGACTTTTTGAAAATATGTCGTTTGACCTAATTTAATTTTGTTAATCTACTAAAATTAATAGCATTTATTGTTTTAGCTACAAATGAATTTTTAGTTAGTGAAATTATTTTGATTACATGGTGGTTTGTGTCAGATTGCATTGAAAGCAATAGACATAGTTTCTTAAACATTTCATATATTTTATAAAGGTCTTGAATTTGTAAAAAGAGATATATCTTCAAGTTAATGCAAATATGGCCTTTGATTCAGATAACATCTTTCATGAACACTGGAAAGAGAATCATCAAGATTAATACAGTCATTTATTTATTTATTTTAAAGATTTTCCAAAATTCTAATCCTTCAGCATTTTAGAATATTCTCCAATAACAATATCCTAAAGACATTCTAAAGACATTTAAAGACATTTGTGAAAAAATAGAAGAATAAAGAATAAGGAATGTAGAGGTCTTTGCAATATACTTTTTTAAAAATACGTTGAAAAATACACTCTATTCCAGTTTTTCATTTTTTCATATTTTTTATAGATATGATTATTTAGATGTTGAAGAAAACATGCCATGGAGGAAAAAAGTAGGTACATAATTCCTGGAGCTATCATTATAAACATAGTACACATAAATATCCTTGATTTTCTGCAGCAGCATGTTTTAATATTGTGTTGAATTTGTATGGTTGGTTTTATTTTGAGAAATTCTGGTTTCTAGGCAATGGGACCTGAAAACGGGGAATTGGGATGTTCTTATATTTATATTATATTATATTATTCTTATTTCTTATATTATATTGGGATATCATTCATATTATCTTTAATAAATTTGGGCAGTTTCATTTCAAAAAATTTATACTTGGAGACAAAGAATGGAGACAAAGAATGTCCTAAAATAACCTAGAGATGGAATTTTTTTAAAAAATGGAAATTAGATTTTTTAGCAAATTAAGTTTTAGGCTCAGTCCTGAGAGTAATGTTTGCTTTTTTGCTTGACCGTTGCTGATGTATGTTTGCTGAGTTTTAAGCAAAAATTAAAAAAACAATTATTTTACTGCAATGTGAGATTTTTTTTGCTGCATATGAGCCAAGAAGATTATAAGATGGTGATAAAGTTTATACTTGAAATGAGTTTTTCTTTATCTCAAAAGTATTTGCATCAATTATTCTTAGAGCATGCAATATAAACTGTTAAAAACTAAATAAAAGGCTGCATACTCTTTTTGATTGAGACAAAACGGTAGAGAAGTAACATTTCAAAATTTAATGGGTTTGCTGACACTTCAAAGTAAATACTTCATAAAATGTTTTTAGTATTTTGTAGTTGGCTTTAATTTAATCAAGGACACAAAAGCATTGAACAAATCATTATATCATCTATTTGTTTCTTTTGATCCCAAATATCAATTCAATTTGGCAATAATTGGGGCTTCCGTTAACACCCATGATTTGACATACTTTCAATCTACTGTCCAGTGACATAAAATATGCAATAGTCAGGTAATTTCTTGCATTTTACAAGTCACTGATGATATTGATGTGATGTGATGATGGACAATCAAACTATTCAAAGAGGCAGCTCTCACTGCACAGTAATGTTACTTCACAGTAGAGTTGGACTGGTAACAGGGAGTGCTTTTTTAGCTTAAAAATAGATTGTAGGTTTTACATACATGTTATGAAAGTAATAGAACTCAGCTATACTTATATGTACATTGTACATAGGTATAACATAATTTTTGCATTGCAAAATATAATTTGGTTCTTAGAAAATCTGACTTAAAATCAATGAGTTGCTTAATAAGGGCCATGCTGAAAGAAAAGTTTGGGACCTTTTGGACAAAACCTATTCACATTCATAGGACTATGAAAGCACATTAAAAAATTCTATGAGGCTTTAGCAAAAGTATTTTGTGAAGAAAATAAAGTAGATATTATCAAAAAACAACATTACCTTATTTTTTACAGTTGGCTTAAGCTCTATTATAAAATATGGTATAATTTTTTTAACCATGTACACTGTAAAATTCTGTATTGTCATCTCAAGGTGATTCCATGTTTATTTCTCTTAGGGTTGATAACTAGGCATACTTCTTGTTACTGGGGAAAGCTAACTAAAGAATGAACTTAGTGTTATCTTTTTGAAATTGCTTAAAGCATGATTCAGTTTTGGTGTTAATTGCTGAGTCAAAACCAATTTTAATACATCTTTTGATCTTTTGAAATAAAAGGAAAACCTCATCTCTACTGCATCTTTTTTCTTTTGGTTTTTCAATTGCTGTCCCTCATTTAGCACAGTTATTAATAGAAGCTTCATCTTAAATTTTTCACATGCTAGAATTATGTTGGTTACTACCTATTTTCTACTGTGATTCCTTTTAATTTCAAAAAAATCATGTTCTTTATTTGATTCAGATAATGCTAGGGTTGTATCTTTCTGACTAATAAAGAATACAAATTCTTGAAAATTAGTTTTTGAAACAAATTTTTAGAAAAAAAATTTGAATTTATTCTTTTTATAATTTTATAATTTATAATTTTTTCATAAGCTTAATTAATTTTTCAAAACCTCTGTGATTTCTGCAATAATTTTCATCTACTGTAAAAACCTTTTTCCTAATGTAAGAAGCATCTAAAATTCTAAGTAACAATTAGCACTGTCAAGTCATAGTAAATTCCTTAAAGGGATTCCATGGCCATAGTTTGCAGAGGGGTAGGATCCCCCCCTTAAAAATTTATCCCCCCCATAACGTAATTCCCCCCCTTTTGCAAAAATAGCTATCCCCCGCCCTTTTATTCGATAAATGACTTGCAAAAGAAACTGCTCAAATAAAGTAGGAGTGTAATATCAAACTACAG
>JANSTP010189662.1:0-11817 GCA_025330745.1 Cladonema radiatum | reverse complement strand
ATATCTAGAACTTGAACCCAGTCTATCATTTGGTGGCTGGCCCAAGTCATCATGACATTTATTTGTTATTATTGAATTGTCATCATGATATCGAATGATTGAATGACAAAATTCAGGACGTATGAAAGTCTTTTCTCGCACAAATTTCACAATATCATTACCTGAGAAGGAAAAGAATGAAAAGGTATAGGAAAAATAATTTCTTGATTAAAAATTTCTTGAAAAGAATAAGATTCAGTGACATTGCTGTCTGTGTGATTCTTTCACTTTTGGCAGAGCTTTGAATTTGCCTTGGCAGTCAACAATTGCTTATGCAAGTGCTGAGGCTGTTTTCAGTTACCCTCAACAAAAAGCTGCCAAGACAAAAATGCTACTTAGTTAGTATTCAGGATTATAATTTTGCCACAAGAAGTGCTTTGACAAAACTAACTAAACAGAAGATAAGAAAAACATTTACTTTTCAGTATTTATAATCATCTAGCTTATCATCTTGTTTTCAAATTAGAAAAAATAAAATAAAAATTGCTGAGGCAGAAGGAGGACTTGCCGAGGTGAAAATCAGTTAGCCTCAGAAAATTTTTGCTGAAGCTCTTTTTTGCTAATTCAAAGCACTGCTTTTGGTCATGTGATTAAATGATGATGTCGTAAGTAAGCATTATTGATCAGAATAGAACACATCAGAATGGACCTTTGTATTGATGGAAAAGCCAATTTTTTATCAGTATAACAATGTGTCAAATTTTATATTTCTGTCAGCATTATGACAGCTTTGGTATCATAATGACTTGAGAGTGTTTTGATTCCATTTAATAATGATTCAGTTTGAAGTGGCCAACCAATATAGATATTTTTAAGAGTGGATTTTTTATATTCTTTTCATAATTCTTTCTTACTACAAAAAGTTTGTTTTTAAAAATCAATCTTTTTCTTGCAAATTGAAAAGGTTTCATATTTTGACGTTCCATAGAACTCTAGGCAAAATAAATTCGAAAACTTGACTGAGTGCTGAGAATCAAGAGAAGAAATTATGAAAACATGTTATCTTCACTTGCCTCCTTCATTCGTCATGGTGGAAAAATGTATTGTACGTCCTGGATTATCTCGATAACAATACCATCTGATTTGCGTAAAAGGTAGAAAATCGTACAGATTATTTATCCCAGCTGGTGAAGACAAAACAAATTCATCACTCGAGAAGCCTTTGGTTATATATTTTGTTCTAATATCTTCCAATAATTTGTCTTCTGATTTGTTTTTACTTTCATATTTTGCAATGCGCAGCCATCCACCTATGGTATCGAAAGATGAAAGCATTATTTACTCGTACAACTGTTTATTTTTTTCAAATATACACAGAGCTGTGGCATAGTGGTAATATCTTTGCTTTTGTTACTACTCTATTTTGTGTTATGTAGTGAGTGAAATACTGAAATTAAGCTGGAAAAGATTAAAAGGTTCTATATATTTTGCTGTATTTTGAACACGTACAAACGCGTTTGAGAAATTTGCAGCGTTAGATTAATAATCTTCAAACGCTTAATAAATTTCATTGTCGTTTGTATTAAAACGTACGAAGCGTTTCAAACGCCGTTTGTTTGCGTGTGAAACTGTGTTTAAATGCTAAACTAAAACATCCCCTTTTTCCTATCGAACGACACATATTTTCAATGATAGATTTTGAATGTATTTCAGCTTTTGCCTGGGATTCAACCTTCAATTTACTGTTGATAATATCAAGCAAAAATTTCGTGAATGCTATGTGTATCCAAAATCATTTTTTAAAACGAAAATACAAATTTGAATTCATGAGAAATTTATGATACCTTGATCTGTATCCATATCACAATACACGTGAAGTTTTTTTGCTTTTTCAGAATTTGTTCCATGTATGTAATAATATCCAGAATTTGCCTGAGGACAGAATCTTTTGATTTCTTGACATGATGACATTGATGTAGATGGCATTTGACCAACTATGATTAAATGAGAAAATCTAGAGATATTAGTTCGAAGAATGGAAACAGTGCACAAAACAGGGTTTCAGAACTGAATGATAGAATAAATAAGAACGTGCAATAATAAGCAATTGTTAATAGTAAGAAAAATAATAAGAATTAATATGAAAAATATGATGAAAGAAGAAAGAAGTGAGATGAGAAAATAAACATAATCACTTATTATTGTAGGATGGACATTATATTTATATTACATTCTCACAGAAATTTGATTTGCTCGTTTGAAAGAAAATGGGACCTCAAGCTTACTCTTAAAAATTCATCAAACAATTCATTTGTACTTCTAGAGATACCACCATTTGAGCTTTTCAAAAAAAGAAGAAAAATACAGAAATGCCATTCATTCATAAGTATTAACCCTATTAGACCTGGCTATTTTGGGCTTCAAATCTGCAGGGGGAGGCAGAATCGGAAACCCCTCTCCCCTTGATTTCTTGAGAACTACTTATTATTAAGCGATCGAACATTGTATAGTAATGTTAATATTATTGTTTTTCCACCAATAGGTTGTTGAAAATTGGTGAGTAAGAGGTCAAACTTTGAGTAGCAACTAAAACTGAGGGTGTTGTCACCCAATTTTTTTACATGAAAATGTTCCCAGATAGATTTTGTGCAAAGTCACAAAGTTTCATGGTAAAAGCTTTTTCAGTTCCAGAGTTATACTAGAAAAACTACCAGCTCCTCCCTAGGTCTAACATGGTTGACCTTAGAGTTAATATAAATATCTAGAGTTATAGTTCTGATTACTACTCATTTTGGCCATTGTAGATAATGAAGTCTGTTTCTGCAAGAATTGTAGAACATTTTATGAGGTAATTAATTATTTGTTGATTACTGGCCAACCAAAAATAATTTCTGTTTAATCCGCTAAATGTTTTTTAAATCTCTTTTTCCAATCAAATTTATTTTACATGACTCGTCAGCAAATTTTAGCTTGTAACAGCAAAAAATACCCAAGCAGTAAGGTTTTACCATGATTGGTAACACTTCTAACTATCCAAAATTGATTTTTCAAAACTAACATTTGTTCTATTCTAACATATCAAATACTTACGTTAGAGATACTACATCAATAATTCGTTAAATTTTGCACAAATAGATAAGCATTTCGTGCAAAACTTTCAGCCTTATTTCAAAACATTAAGTTCTTTTGATTCATGCAATATAAGATTTTGCGGTTTGTGTGAATGTGCATTTAATCAATAGATTTGCTTGAACTTCTTTTTATTTTGCTTTATAAAAAAGAGAAACAGTTAAAAAAATTAAAAGTTCGTAATAAGTATTGTTTATCATTATTCTTTCATGACAGTGGGAAGTTTGAAACCACCTGCAAGAAGATTTCATTCTCGGGAAAACCTGGTATAAATCTGTTATGAAACCCAACTATCTACATCTTCAGTTTTTTTTTAATCTCGCCTCCTCATGGAAGTGGTGAAAGCACTACTGTAGTCACAAGTCAGTAATTCACAAGAGCTGTGACATGAATTATAGCTAGCTGGAGTTTTAAATTCTTTTTACCTTACTGCATTAGCTTGGGAAGATGTTCAAATATGTATTTTGAGATTTGTTGATTTACTTATCTGTTTTGTTTGGCAAAAGAGGTGCAGTCGAAGTTTTGCGAAAATATGAAACTGTAAAAAGCTTATATAGTCAGGATGTTGAAAGAATTTAGCCTCTTTGGCTGGCTAGAAAGATTCAAGATGAAATTAGTATGCTTTTTTTTAGATTATATTATCGTTTCAAAATCCTAGATCAAAAGTCTGATAAGTAATTTTGAAAGTCATAGAAAACATATATATTGGTCAGTCATTACACTTGGTTAATTACTCTTGTAAATAAAGAAAATTTTAGCTCAACAGATGAGATTCCTTAAAAGTTACAAGTAAAAACATTCACCAAGGTAGATATTTCTCGGTCAAAATCTCATAGAGTTGTTTCTATTACCTCTGCTAGAAGGTTGCATAGCAACAACAACATTCATGAAATTGTGTATTGTGATGCAATATGGCCTTCACATACTGTATTAATAAGTTAGCTAGCCTTAATGCTTCAGACCTTTGGATGCGGTTGAAGTGTAGAAACTACTTAAATTTTTTAATGTTAAGATGTTGATGATGGTTAATGCAACAAGGCTTTATTGATTGATAAGACTAGGCATCTTCAAATGCTTAGTTTTATTAAATGTGGTCCTCTTTATATACTTTTCATTGAACCACTTTTATTTATATAATTTTGGCTACAACTAAATGATGCTAGGGCTCAAAAATGTCAACATGATTCATGATTTCATTCAGGCTTCAAATGATGTTACTTTTATTGAATGTGTAGCATCAGTAAGTTCTGATGACACAACCAAATATTCATGTTTTTCACTATACAGCATACTGTAGTTAAAAAAGTACTAATTTATTTGAATTTATAAGCTTAATAAAAGGATTTCCTGGTAGCTTTCCAGTTTTATGATGTGTTCAATATGAGCTCAATATGGCATGAAGTGGTTTTTTTTTACATTTTAAAGCTTCATTGTGAAGTTTTTCACAAGTTCATCCGCAAATTAGTCTTTAGTTAAATTTTTGACTTAAAGAAACTAGAATTTTCTAGAGACTGTTCATTACAAGTATCTGAAAAAAATTGTCATGAAAGATTGACTTCTTGAAGTCACTAGTTTACCCTTGTTTTAAAAGTAGTAAATAATCAACACAACCTAAATAAACCTACCATCACTTTTTTCACATGCATCTGATTTTGTCTGAAATGTAATAGAATGAAATGTATCGAACTTCAAAAATTGTTGATAAGCGGTTGAATTACTTTATTGGTTAAAAAGCATTTTTTTAAAAAAGGCAAAAATTCAAGTCTGAATGGCTGTAATTATTTGATAATGAAATGACAGTAAAAAATAAATGAAGAAATAAATGAAGAAAGGTTAGGAAAATTATAGCTGCAGGAAAAGCATTTTAAAACCAACACTAAAAAACTGTTCAGAGCTAATTTAAAAAATTTTTATATATGTAATTCCAAAAGGCTAGTATCAGTTAATAACATACTTTGTTAATACAGCCTATTTATTGTGTATAAAAACTAGAACTATGATTTCTTTTAAACGACTAATATCAATGAATATATAATTTACCCATCTTATAACATCTAACAATGTCGAATTATGATGAACGCCAAAGTATGATTCTATGGCAAAAAATAAATACTTTATTAAAATATATTATGTAAAAGAAATTATTAAGGAAGTTAGAAATTTAAATTAAAGAACAAAAAACTGATTTGTAATGGGTTTTTATGTCAGATTACCTTATAATTAATGAATTTCTTAAATTAACTTTGTTTCTGTTTGACATATAGACAGCTAATTACATTAAATTAATTCATTTAAACCAGTCACTTAATTTCAATATATTTGTATATTTATCAGATGGAAAATTCTAACAATTTTTTTTGTAAGAATATTAACCCTTAAAGGACCAGTAGCCCCTCGCCAAAGTAAAGCGCGCCAGGCAGTTGCTTTAGAACTCACTTGTGGGAAATTGAATGCCCTTAACAACAAGACCAAAATATAGCAGATATAGCAAGTTTTATCGATAAAATTTCTCTTCTGCAAAATCCATCAAGAAAAGAAAATATTATTCATCAAAAAAATATTAACAACTATATAGAACTATATAACACCTATAGAAAAAAGAATATGTGATGAAAGAAGTTTTTCCTGAACTGAGAAAGCAAAAAAACATTGAAAGAAAATAATATTTGTGGTCTTTGTCACTGGATAATCAGGAAGCAATTAAAAAAAATCAATACTCAGATATTCTCCTTCGAAATTTTCAGCAACAAATAACGGTTGTACTAATCTTGGTCTAATGGATGCTTCAGCTGATATGGAATCTGAATCTTTTGATAAACTTTGGAACTTTAATAATGAAATGACAGTAAATTTCTTTGTTTTCAAATCATATCTGAATGGTTGTCGGCTATCTTCTGTCAGACCAAGCAGTGAATTGTTTTTATCACTCAACAATACTAGTTTATTGATTGGTGGCATATTCAAAACTGAAAAAGACAGTAAATAAATATTTTTGAAAGATATATATTGGATAGCTAAAGACACAATTTTCAGTCCTGACTAGTTATCACCCAGTTTCCCAGAGCTAACATTTTCTTATCCAATAAAAAGTGGGATAATAACTTTCTCTATAGTTAACAAGTAAATATCAAACTTGGTTTATTTTAAGTACTGTCAAGGTTGGATTTTTTGCCCATCAGGTGGTGCAGATGGTATTATTTATGACTGATATTTTATATGTCAAAAATCTTTCCATATTACCCTGAAAAAAAGCTTTTTTACTTTTATACAAAAAGTTCTTGTTTTCCAACTGCCATAATTTATTACAGCTGAACAGAAGTTTTTTTACATAATTATTCGCAATATGATGCAAGCGCCGACAGAAATGAATGGAATATTTTCTTTTCCTAAAATAACTATTATGTCTTCGTTTTTAGCAAAAAGTTCACCAATCAGAAAAAAGCTGATAATTTTTTCTTGCTTCACGACTTTATTATTTTTAAACTAAAAATAATAATTGGTAAAAAATATTTTTCAATATATCTCCAAAAGGAAAGAGTTTTGGGGAAAAAGGTTTGACTCTTAATACTTGGTGTCCATATACGATTAGAGCCAAGAAAAAACCAAACCTTGACAGTGCCCCTTTAAAAAGATATGAGGATTATTTTGATGGTAATAAAATTAGTGATGACATCATCATTTTGTCATGTGGTCAATAATCTAGCGTAAAAGTCCAAGAAACTAAGGGTTATACTATAAAAATAGTTGGTTGTACTTGACAGGACTAAAAATATAGTGTTCTAATATAATAAACACGTTGTATGCATCTGTCATAATAATAAATGATCATAAAAAGTAAAAATATATTACATTTGATAACTTTCAATTTGATGTTGTAAGATAAGCATCTTTGACCGGAAGATATTCTAAAAAACAATACATGGATATGTTTTTTAAAGAATTTCTCAATCATTTAAATAAAACTAAATATAAAACAAAATTTTATATTTATAAAACAAAATTTACTGATCAGAGAATTGACAGAAGAATGTTCTAACTTAGAATTACATCATCGCTAATATCAAATATCGTGATTATCTATAGACCTCTTAAGTTTGTTTACGTTCTCCTTGGTTTGCGTCATGGTCATGTGGTAAGGTTGATGTTGAACAAAACATCAAAATATTGAACCAGTTGAAGTTTCCTTTCAGATAGCTTGGTTCTTCCTTCTTTCTGATTTAGTGATCATTGTTTATCACTCCTGCATTTGTCCTAGCTTCACTTGCTGGCTTCTTGCCTACTCAAATATTTTTGGAAGCCTGGGGTGAGTCTGTCAATCTTGGAAAATGTAAACGAAGCATTGGGTCTATGGTATCTAAGTAAATGATTACCTTGCAGAGCATGCATGTAGTATATCAAGATTAGTTTTTGAATGAATTCCCAAAACATTTTTGTTTGTATCATTCACTGATGAACTGAGAACTGCATCTGCAAATCACAAAATATACTGAAAAAAATTCAGAATTTTGCAAGAATGTAGAACTTACATTGATACTTTTTACTACCTTTTCAAATATTCTAAATTAGAGCAAATAACTACAATGAGTAAATAAAATCTGTCAGGTTAAGATTAGTTCGTACGAACTTTTAACCTATGGCATTAACTACTCTACAAATAAATAAATCAATAAGTAAGTTTCGTACAATCCAGTATAGCACAAAAGTCTTGACTAATACTTTTGAAAAACAAATACCAAACAACATGTGAGAAATAGTTCCCTTATCTGAACTTAAGCAGAAAATTAAAAATTAATGAGGTTAATAACCACCATTCCGCCTTCTAACATTGAAACCAAAATCTTTTGTATAGATTTTCATCCAACGTTGCTTATAACTTTCTTCACTTGTATCACTAAATATCAAGTGAACATCAAGTTTTTCTTCAAAAGGAACAAGAGAGTGAGTTCCTGCTACCACTGATATTATACCGTTAACAAGCTCTGTTTTGTATCTAGATTCTGGTAATGTTTCTTTTCCCCTTCTTGAATCAGAAACAGCTAGATCTTTCTCATCTGTTAATCCATATCTGGCCTCTCGAAACAATGAACATTTGTGTGATAAATATAAAGTATCGTAGGTATTGACACCAATGCAATACCCAGTTACTTGATCGCGTATGTAGTACAATTCTATGCATAACGTAAAATAAAATAAGATGCGTTGAGAAAGTGACACACATTTTCAGTTATTGAAAAAGAATATTAAATGTGGACTCCAAGGTCCCAAACAACTTTACTGTTTCTGAAAGATCTTTCGGCAAAATACTCAAATATAAAATTCTTTTTTCCAAAATCTTTTTAGTTATAGAGTTATTAAAGCAGATATCCCCTTATGACGTCACATTTTTAAAAACGCTTTGTTTTTGCCACATGCTTATGTATCATGTTCGTGACGTCATGTAGCAGATTAATTATAATTTGACATGCAGTGGCAGGCAGAAAACAAGAGAAAAACATAACAAATACCATTTTTCGAACTTTCTTTTGTTTTAATTTACGCTATAGGATTTCTGCATGAACTTAGAGTCATCGTATAAGAACCCATAGAACTAACATAAATGACAATTTATTTGAAAAAATTTGTCATTTTTCCCTTGTACTTCCTTACTCCAAAATCTTATTATTTCCGACTGCATTTTCGAATGTTTTGTTTACGTTTTTTTTTTTAATTCTGTCTGTGAGTTTATATTCTATTCGCTACAAAAATATAAATATTTTTTGAGTTTTTAAGAGTTTTGGGGGCATAGATTTGGAAACCAATGAAAAGTTGGATATGGAAATGGAGATGTATACACAGTAAATAAAGGTAAGATACATTGAATTTGAATTTATACATTCATGCAGCGTAGTATTTGTATCTTTATACAGTTATTTAACTTAGGTTTGGTTAGTTTTTCTTATTGTGTAAACAAGTGTTCTTGTTTTCAGGATATTTATGGATAATCTTTTGAAGATGATATTCAAAATACATATCGAGAATTAACGTGTGAAGTTTGAAACAACAAAGCAATAAATTCGTGTCGAATAAAAGCTTTTCCTGCACTTACACTTGCTGTGTGCTGTCTATGATGATGATTACTATAATATATAATAGCATATATAGAAAAATTAATAGACGGAAAGAAAAAAGAATTACCAACCAGTGAAACTATTTTAAATGTGAGGAGTCAACCGCCCTAGCAGTAAATATTGCTCGAGAAATAATATTGCTTCCTTGCTACTCTACAGTCATTCAAGTGTCAAATAATGGGAAAAATGGACAGGAGATTTTGCAATAATTATTTTTTGGCAGCTAACTCCAACTTTATAGCATTAGCTTTACGTTATGACAAAATGTTGTCACTTTTTTGCCTTAAATGATTGTAAATTGGCTGTGGATATGTGAATATATTTTGGAAGTTTCTGTTATAATTGTGCTTTAAGATTGTAAGTCTTCACTTAACGACCATAAATCTTCTGGCCCCAATAGTATCCTAAATGATATTCTAAAATGATTTAGTGATGAGTGGAGTCTCCCACTAAGCCTAAGTTTCAATGTTTCTTTTTCTAATTTTCCAGTTCAAGGTGATAAAACCATTATCAAGAACTACAGACCGATATCACTTCTCTCGAATGTGAGCAAAATAATTGAAAAAATAGTTAGAAATCGACTTTACAAATTTCTAGAACAAAGAAAATGTTTTTATAGTAGGCAGTTTGGATTCAGAGATATTCTTTCCACTAACCATGCCCTAATTAAATTATTTAGTGAAATTCAAGAATCGATTGATAGTGGGGGTTTTTCATGCTGTGGTTTTCTTGATCTGCGCAAAGCATTCGACACTGTCGACCATTCTATTCTGCTAGATAATCTGGAATCATATGGTGTCAGAGGTGTAAGCAACAACTGGATACATTCACACCTATATGAAAGGTCTCAAACTACAAGAATTGGCAAAGTAAAGTCTGCTGTTAGAGGTATTATATATGGTGTGCTACAAAGATTGGTGCTAGGGCCATTACTTTTTCTTGTATTTATTAATGATCTTTTTATAGCTTTAAAGTATTCAAAACCAAACCTCTATGCTGATGATACAGCATTAATGATTTCCAGTAATTCACTGAAGGAAATAAATAAGAAAATAAATTTTGATCTTGCTTGCTTGATGATTTGGATGAGAGCCAATAAAATTAGCCTAAACACAGACAAGACAGAACTAATACTATTTCTTTCTAAGACCAAATAAATTACAAAGAAACTTAACTTTAGGTTGTCTGGTCAGAAGTTCAAACTAGCGAATAAAGATAAGTATTTGGGTGTTGTCATAGATGAACATTTGAGTTTTAGAAGACATGTTAACTTGTTAAAGATTAAGATTTGGCGCTCAGTAGGGCTTTTACCAAAACTCCGCCACTCGATAAGTAAGGACTTATTAAAAATGGTATACTCATGTGTGTTCCATTCAAACATTTTATACAGTTGCCAAATATGGGGTCAAACATGTTCAGTTTTAAGGAATGACATAATAAAAATATAAAGTAAATGTGTTTGAATAATTTCTATCAAGAACCGTCATGAGCCAGTTATTCCTTTATATAAGAGTTTTAGAATTCTCTCTTTAGACAAACAAGTATCTTTTAATAATGTTGTTTTATTTACGACAGCTTAAAGCAGTTGAACCAGGTAATGTTTCATCACCAAATTCTTAAGCTAGGTGGCAGGCATAATCACTCAAAAAGAGGGTCTAATGTAGATCAACTAAATGTTCTGATGGTGAATACAGTAGAGTACGGGACTAAATCAATCAAGTCAAAGATGATCAGTGATTGGAATAAATATACTAAAGACGCATCGCCAAATAAGTCAGTTTTATTAATTGAACAATCCTAATTTAACCAAATAATTTTCAAGCACTTACTCAACATTGAAGCATAGACTTCCACATGATGATAAAACATCCGCTTAAAGGACGCAAGCACTTCAAGGTTATCAATACTAATTAAAACAGCAATTTTATTTTAATACTTTTGGTTTATATGTATCTCTGTTTATCCCTTTGAAATGAAATTGACGGACCATAGATATTTTCAGGTACGTCCTCTATCCCTCTCCAGGGTTTTATGCAGCCACTTTTGACTAGGTCCGTTTTTATCCTACAGATCGAGTTTTTTTAGCTATAGTTTATATAATCATATCCATAAAACATAGTTATATGCTTTTGATGGCAGCATTTTAGTTGAATTATGGGTGTTTTTACCTGAATAGGATAATATGACATATTTTTTTCTTTATTTTGATTCATTTTGATTCAGGGGGCATAGTGGCAGCGCACTGGGCAGCGAATCCTAAGGTTTGTTGAATCTTAGGGTTCAGAGTTCAAATCCACGCCTCAATTGTCTAGCGAGCACAATATCTTTCCGTCAGGAAATGATTGTGAGCAATTCAGTTCTGAAACTCAATTAAAGATTGAGTTTCTAAGACTGTTAAACGGCTCCAAGAATTGTCTGCATAAAACCCTGCTCTCTTCTTTATCTTTCCCCTTTTTTTCTCACGAAAAGTGAGAGTTTGCAGCCGCCGTGAAAAAAAATCTTTCTTCTTTTTTTTTGTACGAATTCTAAAATTCGGAATCCGATAAAAATTGTCTCAGTCTTTTTCCTTACGTAGCCGCCCATACGCCCTTATTTTGGAAAA
>JANSTP010189551.1:0-11818 GCA_025330745.1 Cladonema radiatum | reverse complement strand
ATTTCACTTGAGGTGCTTGAACTATCTGAAAATTCATTTGTGGTTGCTTGGTTGTTGGAAAAGGTGTCAAAACTTGGAAAGAAAATGTAGGAGAAAAAAGAAATTTTTCACGAGTTTGATGTAGATTTATTTTCTGACACTTTTTTCTATACTTTTTTTGTTTCATTAAATAAATTTTGAGATCCGTTAAATATATTTTTCAGCAAAATGTTATATACTGGATGGCTATAAGGTTTGTATACATTTTTTTTTTCTTAATTCTTAAATTATTTTTAATTTCCTTGCGTTTTTGCTGTTGATCGGAAAAAAACTGTGTTTTCATTAATATATTTGCAATAAATATGGTTCATTTTTTCTAATTTTCTATTTATTGGTCTCTTTTTGGTCAAAAGCAAATATGACTTAAGTAATTATATCATGTTTCAGAAATATTTTCCATTTTACAGAATATTAATTTTTTTTTAGTTCTTGAGTTATTTATATAATTAATGTTTTATACATGTGTCTAATTTTGTTTGAAAAATCATGAGTAAAAATGACAGTGTATAAAACTCACACCACAGCTGCCAAGGCTGTTTCCGCTAGCGAAAATTGTGTCCTACACTTAGAAGCAAGCAAAATTTTTCGTAAAATTGGCTATGTTTAATGTCGAATATCTCAATATCTACAAAATATTTTTATAATCTGTAAAAACTGACTAAAAGATCAACCTTTCTTTAACTGATATAAAAACACCATTTATTCATAAGCATTTTTCGGTTTGCATTGGAATTCGGGTGGTAAACACAAAATGGACTTCCTTCGGGAGTAACGTGCACTTCCTGTGTTTATTGAAAGGGAATGAGTTTTTCACCAGATATGTGCAAGGATTAACAGTTTTTCCACATGAAAGTTGTTCAAAAGAAATTTAGCAGTAATTTAATTTCTTACTCAAGGTTTTATGAGAAAACCGCGTTTTTCTCAGTGGTTTCAAAATTTTTTCTGCGTGAACAAACTTCAAAATATGCAGCAGGGGTTCTCTATTATATGAAATAAGTGGTTTCTTTAATAAAACTGCCCCCTGGGACCACATGGAGAAAAAGGAAATGAAGAAAAATATAAAAACAAGGGCCACTGAAAACGCAAGTGCTCTACGATATTCATGCCTAGCCGTTTTTGGTCCGCAAATTCTTTTTTTCGTGTAAATTGTTTTCGTGTAAAGCAAAGCACACATCTTCTTCAACCAGGTAGAAGAATCCTCTTGAAAAAGTTATGTAAATAAAAGTTCATAAACTTGACAGTTTCTAGAATAGTTTTTCTCTATAAAAAACCTCAATACTTAAATTTTTTGGGTTGACTTTGTTAATTTAAGTGAGCTTTCTCTTTGAGAATTTACTTCAATTTGGTGAAAAAAATTTTTTTTGTTGAATGAAAAGATTTTTTTCTTAAATTCATTTTGATAAAAACCAGATAGTATTATACATCGCTGGAATGATAATTTATTCAGCCTTTTAATGCAGTTTACAGTTTTGAAAATGGTTTTGAAGATTGAAAGATATTTTGATTTTTCTAGACCCTGGTATATAACATTTTCCGAGGAAAGGACAAGAACTACTGGCTGAAACAGCAGTTTTATTTATTTTTATTATTAAAGGGATTCCAAGGTGAAAATATAAGTTGGTATCATAAGAAAGAGAAGAAAAAATGATGAACACCAGTTTTTATTTCATCTCAATCTGACTTTTGGTTCTCAAGATATTTGGGTTTAAAGATTTGTCACTTAGGTCATCTAGTGTATAGAAAAATTGTCCCAATCTTAAATTTTAAATATCTCAGGTTGTAATAGTATTATTGAGTTAAAAACTTTCATATAGGCTCTTGATGTCCTCATACCATTTCAAGATGTTCAGTGACTAACTTTCTCTTTTCTTTTGAACCCATCTGAAATGTTTTACGCCAATATTTTGCTTATTTTGACCACTGTTGTTGGTGCACTATGCAGATGGGTAATGAAAATCTGACAAATGTTTAAGTGTTTCATGTTTTGTGTTTAGACAATGAAAAATTATTCTAAATGACATGAAAGATGGATTTGACATATCCCAGCATATCTGCTGGTGAGATATTAGAAAAGTATCCCATTCATTTTCATGTTTGGACAAATAATTCTCAAAAGTTGGAAGAAGTTCTAGCTACAAAACTTGTAAGTTGTTAATATAATTTTTTAGAATTTAGTTGTATATGTTTGTAGAATTTTTAGAATTTTACTTGTTTGATTTTTCTGACCAAAAATTGAGACATAAATTTTCATTAACTCTCTATGCACTCTTCTGTACATTATTTTTGAGTTTTTGTAAATTTATGTATTATGCCATATGAATTGTGCATGTGTTGTGAAAGTTTTGCCTACTGGTTATTTTTTCTGTTCCTTGCAGTTTTCACCTTGAAATAAAATGGCTAGACTATAGAATAACCCCTGTGGAAATATCAAATCTGAAAAGCATAGCATTTCAGCATTTCAGTAGAATGACTTCTTGTTGAATGTTAGATAATTCTGGTTTAGCATTGCAGTAGTTTCCTGAAAAGCTGACATGCTGAAATGCTGAAAAGCTGAAATGCTAAAAAGCTTACGTACTGAAATGCTGAAAAGCTGACATCCTGAAAAGCTGACATGCTGAAATGCTAAAAAGTTGAAATGCTAAAAAGCTGAATTGCTGAAAAGCTGACATGCTGAAAAGCTGGAAGACTGAAATGCTGAAAAGCTGAAATACTGGAAAAATATTTCAAAGACTTTTTACAGGGGGAATTCTATAGTCGCTCCAATAAAGTAATGAAAAACGAAATAGAACAGATCTCACCATTTGTTGTGTGTGTTGAAAGTTGCAGGGAGCATATTCTAGAAATTAGGGGCATGGGCTCATTTTTTCCTGAAATAAGGGCAAAAAAGTGCAGGATATTGGATTGAAAGAACACTTTTTTGATGATTTTGAATGAAGGGCAAGCTGGTGGTTGCGACTATTGCACTCATGGAAAATCCAGAAAATCTCCTGGGTTGGCACTTGCCTGTTGGTAATTGTCCCAGGGTATAACAATTCGAGTACGTTACGTACGTCTGTACAAAAATGTTGATTTCTTTGCTACTGTATCTAGTACATAATCTGTTTTTGATTCGTACGTCAATGTACAGCTATATTTAAAATGAAATGTACGCTCAAAAAATGTTTGGTGCCTGCAGTACAAAGTTTTTTGTCAATTAAGTACGATGAATGGAAAGCAATCAGGAAAAAATTGAATCTTCATTAAATAAATTCATAACTGAATCAGCAAAGACCTTTTTGAAAAAATGCTTCTTTATTGCATACAAAGAGTTTCATTTTTCAAGTACGGCAATGTACAACAAAATAATACAGAAAGTACGCTACGGTACAGTTTGAAAGAATGATTTGTTACATATATCCTGTGTCCAGCAAAGTTCCTCTCTGAGGATGCAGTATAAAGTAGTTTTTAATATTATTAGAGATATTAGAGCAGATATTAAAATAGTTGCTTGAAAGAACAAGGGAAAGAAACTGATAAATGAAAATTCTTTAATAAAATTGAGTATGATGATATGATCCCAGTTTGTTTTTCTAGCCAGGATCTTACACAGTCTGCACCCAATAAACAATGACGTTTTTGCTCATTATATTATCTAATAGCAGTGTCATTAGGTCATTTATTAGTCACATTTTTGGGCCGTTCTCTCCCTAAAATCCATATATTTGGCCTTTTGAAGTAGGAGGGGTGAAAAAATTCATTTTAGAGGGTTTTATTTGCAGTAAATGCTTCATACCCTTTTTAAAGAAGTCAGACCCGGCTGCCCTTGGCCCTGCCTATAATATTGTAGCTCACCAGTGGTGTTCTTCGTTATTTACCAAAAATTAATATTCTTGTTGTAGAAATAAAATGACATGTCAAAGAATTAGGTTTAAGTGATTACAGTAGGATAGTGTCATGTGATTTCATATCATGTAACCATGTTTATGAGGAGAGTGAGAGTGATTCTGGTCTTCTTGAATTGAGTTTTCTACTCATAGTTGGAAAAGAGGTCCAGTCCCCTCGCTTTTGAATGAATCCCCCCAGTCATTAAAATTTCCCTCGGCACTCAACAAATGCTGAAGTAATTGCTGAGGTAGAGTTCAATATAGGGCATTTTCTACTGTAGCCTCAGCAATGCCCCCCCTTTCTGAGCTATTCTGTAAAGTCGAAACCTGGTTGTCCTCCTCCCCTTTCCATCATTCTAACAAACAGACTTTGTATTTCAGATGAGTTTTCCTCGGCAAAAAGTAACCTAAATTTACCGAAGGAACAGATGAAAATGCACTGTACATTGAAGTCTGCCTCAGCAATTACTTCCCTCGGCATTTGGCAAGTGCTGAGGCAAAATTCAAAGGCTGAATAAAAGGATAATTTATCAACGAAGCCCTTGAGAGTATAGTAAGCTGCTATGCCATATTTTATACCTCGCTAAATGACAATGTTCCACTGTTTCCCAGCTTTATTTTACCCCCCTCCCTTTCTATAAAATATGCTGTTCCCTTGCTTTCATCCAAATATTGGAAAGTCAATCCCCCCTGTATGAAGTGGTAGAGGAGGTTCCAATTATGCCTACTTCTTGTAAAGTGAGTTAATTATTTCAAATTAATCTTATTGTTATTACAGTTTGATGATAATGCAGTTGATCCACGTGGGCGCACACCATTATTGTTGGCAATCACTCTTGGTTTTCAAGATGCTATTGATATTTTACTGAAGCACCACTGTGATGCATCAGCCATGGATAAACAGGGATGGACAGGTATTAAATGCTTTATACCATCGTCCCTCAATTAAGTGTCCCTCCTGGAATAACCTGCTTCTTAAAGTAATTGCCAACTCTGGAATTGAATTTATCCAGTAATTATCCCCTTCAAATACGTATCCCTCTTCGTTAGGCTTCAGAAATTGGTGCTTATATTGTATTTTATTTTTGTCAAAAAATTTAATTGAGAATAATATTCTGGTTGGTGGGATTATAATTTTTGTATTTTTGTCTTTTATATAAAACTTTAACAATCATAATACTACAATAATCAAAAAGTTTTAATGTT
Organism: Cladonema radiatum; assembly: GCA_025330745.1. NCBI lineage: Eukaryota > Metazoa > Cnidaria > Hydrozoa > Anthoathecata > Cladonematidae > Cladonema > Cladonema radiatum. The sequence goes on along the minus strand of JANSTP010189551.1, from coordinate 6,710 downwards.
TTTGAATTGCCTGATGTATTGTTTGGCATAAGCGCTCCCTTTGTCTCAAATGTCTTATAAGCACCCATGCGCTTGATCAAAACATTGCAGTATATGATATTTAAAACAGGCCTTAATCTAGGATAACAAATAAGCAGCAGGAACCTAAAAAAGGATACTTCGTAGGCATATTGCGGCTCAAAAAGAGCAATTTATCTATAGTGTAAGAGGTTCAAGGTGGTTTTTTTTTTAGTCATAACAAACCATGAGATTAGTAGAAAAATCATTCTAGGTTAGGGCCTGAAAAGGCTTATTTTACAGTCTCTTTATTTGAATACTCAATTTAAACAAGCTTTATAAAGGCCCATATTGATTCATGCTATCAATTCATGCTGATTAATCCGACTTCCTTTCGGTATTTACTTCCTTTTGCTATCAGACTTCAGTTTTTTTATGAAGAAGATTTGATAAGTTTTACAGTAGGGTATGTTAAGTAATAGATACACAGGGAACGTATTAATAAATTTTATGATATTGATTGTTTTCTTTTTATTTTCAGCGCTTTTAACAGTTAATTTTTGTTACAGTGAGACATCCTAATTCTTTGATTTCTGTTTAAAACAATGTTATTAATAGCATCAGAATTATACTGAAATTGAAACTTGATACTTAAAACAAATTGGTTTTAACAAAACTTGGTTTTGAGACTTAAACTGTTTCTTTCATAAATAAATGCAAAATATTCTTAAAAAAAATAAATTAACATACTACTTGACTTCATTTTATCAAAAAAATTATAATACGATTTTCAAAAGTGAATCTAAATCTACTTTATTGCAAGAAAATTTGGCATCATGAAAATTTCACTGGCAATTTAATTTCCCTGTTTTTTTGTGCAAAATTGCATTTCCCGGCATTTTAATTTCGTGTTTAAAGCAAAACTACAAATTTCACAGCGTTTTAATATTGCGGTTCGATCAAAAGTATGATTTTGTGGCATCTTAAATTCCAGTCTAAATTTATATACAGTTGTCTGTCTAATTAGCCGACACCATCGGTGCGAAAAAATCTGTCCGCTAATTAGAGGTGTCAATTTTCGTTGTCCAGTCAAAAATTTGATGTATTTTGAGGTTTTCGGGGAATATTGGATGACTTAGAAGAACAGATAAATTAGGTTATTTTAAGATATGGTCTGAAAAATTCCAGTTAAATTTTGTTTTACGGGGCCTTCAAAAGCCTTAAAGTGGTTGCTGAAAAAATAGAGAAAACCTAGAAAGAACTGAATGATTGTGTCAATAAATGTTTAAAGTAATAAAATGAGGAAAAAAAGTTTATAAACAAGTATTCTTTACTCTTGTCAATAAAAATCTTAAAGACTTTGAAAAATTTCTTGTTGTGTCCGCTAAATAGAAAGCCAAGATTGCCAAAAAAGCCATTTGGTGAAAAAAATAGTGTCCACTAATTGGAGTGTCCGCTAATTGCTTTTCTGCTTTTTAGAAACATTTTTATGAGAGTTTGACTAGGATTCGTCCAGTGTAATGAAATTTGTCTGTTTATTAGAGGTGTCTACTTTTTGGAGTGTCCGCTAATTAGAGGGACAACTGTATTAGTAAATATGCCTTATGTTTAACAACGGTGGTTGAAAAAAAGAACGTTTTATGGTACAATAGAGAAGAAATTTTGATTTAATTTATATTTTCCCCCCAAAACAGGATTTTCTATGGATTCGTGGTTGCCCTAAAAATAATTTTTCGCAGCATTTATTTCGCAGTTGACCTATAAATCCACTTTTTGTGGCAATTTAATTTTGCGGTTTTTAAATCCTGACTGCGAAACCACGAAATTTTTATGCCAAGAAATTTTCTTGCAATAAATTAAATATGGAAGACAGGAAGTCATAATTATAACAGAGCCTTTTTTTAGGCCTTTTATGAGTCCAAAGATCGGACGCTGCCCTGCCTCTAAACACGATATTTTTTGCCCTTTTTGATTAGAAAGGGAGAAAAATGATTGATTTTATTGGTTTCTTTAAATATTTTGTGCCATTTTCACACAAACCAGACTCTGCCTTAACTTTGGAGAATTGGGTCTGTATACAATCTGCAGTCAGTTTAGCTAGCAGTTTGTTGAATTGCTTATATATATCATCTACCTTTCGTTTTGTTATTTTCTACTACTAGCAACAAATGAAGCTGTGGCAACTGGCGATCCAGACCTTGTCAGTCGTATCATCCAACATCGAGAATACCAAAAACTTTCGAAAAAGTCTGGAGGAGTTACAGATATATTAGAAGCGCTAGAAGAGGTAAATTTTGAGAGTTTTTTCTTTATCAGTCAGTCACACAATTTATCATCATAATAATAAATAAAGGACTATAGCTAAGGGCTTATGATTCCTGCACTGCATCTCAAGAAAATGACTCTTTATTAAATCGTTTTTTCTGTATCAACTGAAAGTTGAGCAAATAAGGAAGAAATGAAGAACCTACTGAGTGTTTCGAAAATATTCAATGCACAGAAAACTCTGATTGCATTAAAAGAGGACGTAAAAATACAAACATGAAAAACATAAAAACATGAAAATAGTTACTCATGTCTTTGGGATATTAGTTTGTGCCATTGATTTCATAAATTGAATTTTTTTGCCACTCTCCTGAACACATGACAGCTGTAGCATGGTTTTTCCAAGGTTTATTAGCAGTTTCAGTTAGTCTAATTAAAAATCATTTCTTGTGATAAAAGGAGGGAGAAAACCTCATGTGTCTCCCATTTTCCCCTCCACTGTAAGGCTTCCTCAGTACAGTATCCTTCTCAATGTTAAACAATGCATATGAGCATTTACTATGGACTAGTGTGAAGAAATGTCTTCTGTATACTGTACTTCTTTGATGATTTGGGAGAGTAGTGTGTGTTGAAAGATTGACCCCAAACGATTTTTAATTGCTTTGTGAGATAGTCTTACTACTGATAGTGATTGAGATTGACAATTATAGCACTCATGTACACATCGTATATTTTGAGTGATACTAAATAAAAGGCGCTCTTGAACCTTTTGTGGAAGTGTTCCAACTGCTTTGAACCTATGCACTTTGGTATTAAACTTACAGTAATTTTTTATTAATATTTTAGGCAGATGATTTTTATGTTGAGATGAAATGGGAATTTTCAAGTTGGGGTGAGATTTATGTCAGTTTGTGTTCTCTATATAAGTTTATACCACATTTTTACCACATTTTTTATTTCTATGTTGTATATGTCTGGTGAAAACTCATTTTCATATATACAATAAATGGCAGCTTTTGTGTATCTTATTGTTTTTTGTATAAACCATCCTTTTTGAACAAATATACTCTTTGAATTATTAGTGGTAAATTCAAAATCTAGGTTCTGATTGATATTATGTATGATGAACATGGCAAACTATTTGCTTTGTACTTTTTTCACTTTTCCATTCTTGAATGTCGAGCATTTGAACTTTAGATTAGTTGCGTCTTCTTTCTTTTTACAAAGGGTTTAAGAAAAAAGTCAGTGAATCAGTGAATACTGTTAACCTCATTTCAATTTGTTTTTATAGTACCACTGGTATCAAGAGTATGTCCAAGTGATTCATATAAAATATATAAAAGTGGTCAGTATATTTTTCTTCTGACTGCTTTTTTCAGATTATGGTATTATGTTATTTTGGGTATATATTAAAATTTACTGACAACCAATCAATAAAATAGCAAACAGAACATACTTGCCAACTCAAAATCAAAAACATTTATTTAAACATTTTCTGTGCCAATAAAAAGCATACAATGATAATGCATTTCTTCTTTTTCTATCTGAGTCTTGCCTGAAAATTGTGCTGTGTTTTGGGTTTTTGAAGAACTCGGCAATTTTATTGACAAGAAGATACTCTTTCTTGAGTCAGGAATGTGATAAGAGCTTTGCCAAGTCTTTATCATGCATATTTGATTCTCCTCAATGTGTTTCTTTTATGTATGAACAGGTCAGTAAATTAGGGATTATCATTTCTACTATCAGGTCCACGCGTGCGTGTTGATACAACATTGAAAGGATTTGAGCAAATGAATTGGCAACGAGGAAATCAAAGTTTTATTTTCATTGGGGGAAGTAGGTACCCTTGTTAAATTTTTTTTTTCTGATCTTGAGAGTCCACTTTCAATTTCTATTGTTCACTTTGTGTCGGTAGACTGATCTGTTAACTTCAGTATTACTTTTTACATCTTTGTCATTGTAGATAAGCCATAATTAATCCCACGTTATCAAAGGTACCCTGAGTAATTCCTAGAAATCCTTAGCAGGAGATTTTCACTCCCATGCTCAATCACAGAGAATGTAAGCAAAGGCAAGGGTTTTTAATTTGAAACCACAAGCCATTATTATTTCTACAGTTTTCCAATATTTCAGGTAAATCAAGCGAAGTATATGAAATAGACCATGATAAAAAATGTTATTGGAAAGAAACTGTCGATCTCAGGTAAAAATGTTTTAATTTCTTTCTTACATATTTTTTTTATCCTACCCCTTCACACGACAGAATTTTCTCGCTTTAATTATGTGAATTTCATCATGCAGTTAAGGCTAAATTTTCCCAGACCGCGTATGAGATCAGATGGTAATAAAATGCAATCTGCTTTAAGGGGTAGGGTGCGGAATGAATTTGGGACGGTCAACCAAAATTACATATTGTCGTTCACTTGCAACCATATTGTCTGAGAAGTTCTATCTCAATCTATAGTACCTTGGTTCTATGATTTGGAATTATCCTTTTTGATTTCGATATCCTTTGGAATTAGTTCTTTTTTCTCTAGCTTCTTCTTTATCTTAAGCTTAATTCACACCTAAAAACTAAAATATTTACGACGTGTTGCCGCAATGCAGTTTGATTTAAAATTTGCGTTTTAGTCCTTCAATGAGGCATAAGAAAAGTGCTACTTTTCAGGCCATTCGTGTCTTTTCTCACTTTCCTTCCGTTTATTGATTTGTTTTGGGAGTTATCATTTAGATTTTTTTTATTCGAATGTTATCAAAAAAGCATAAACTAAAATCTGCTCGCGGCAAAAGATAGTTTTGCGTCAAGTTTGGATTGAATCCAAACTTGACGCGCAGCAATTTTCACGACGCAAAACATAATGGCGTTGTACCGCTAATACCAAATAAGGTAAAGATGCGTCATGACGCAAAAAAAGTTGCCCAGTGTGAATTAAGCTTTAATATATTTGGTAATTTAACTTCGGAGAAAACTAGAAAATTTATTCTTTAAACTTTCAAAATTAGAAACTTAATTACGTGGTCGTAAGAAGGGTCATTTCTCAAATATTTTATTGTTTGTTCAGGGATGAGAATATGACATTGGAATCACTCAACCCACCACCATCGGTTACTATGGCACGTATGACCAACCCAAACACAGCTGTTACGTTAGACCATGAAAATATCAGTTTTGCCAGGTATGACCTCTATGAAATTTTCTTGATATGCGGTTGTATGTGATTTATTGCAAATTTTCATCGGGAGTATCTTAATTTTATCTTCTGCTGTTTGTCACTGAAAGAACAGTTTATCTTTATCTGATTTTAATACATTAATTTACTTTACATTAAGTAAAGTCTACATTTGCTTGTCTGTAATACAGTACCTGTCAGAGTTTGAAAATTAGTTGATATTCCTGCTTAAAGCAACCATTCATATAAAATATTTTGATATTTTTACTTTGCTGCATGTCCAGCAGTTCGGGCAAGCGAAACTGTCAGTACGTATTTTTTTCATTTGCCCCCTTTGACTTTTTCCAATGTCAGACGGCTGGGCAACCACTAAAATACAACACTTAAAGTGATAATATGATAATATCATATTCTTTGTATTCAAGACAGAAGAGTGGATTTCTTGGATGGGGTGGCGATAAAGTTGACACGGTGAATGGTTTCGAAGCCAAAGTATACAGTGTTTCCGGTGTAGAGCTCGTCACCAGGACCCGTCTAGAACATCTCACTGAAGAAGATAGGCAAAGACTGGAAGGTATATTGTATTGTATTCATCTCTCTTTTTTACTGTCGTAAATGTTATTGTATATACAGCATCTGATTATAATGCTAATTGTTGTCTTGAAACCTAGATTTCAATACAGTTTTCAGATACTTAAAAATCTTTTTGATGTGGTATTTTCATGAAAATTCTAATAAATAAGGGTGCTTGATGGTAAAGCTAATCACTAAAGACAGTATAAGCAATATTTGGATTATTTGAGACTTTTCATTTGGTTTTATGATTTAGACGATCGAAAAAGAGCACAATCTCAAGTGCCGTCTGTTGTTAATTTTTTCAATCAATCAGAAAAGGAGGAGGTATGAGTTTTTTAGGTTGAACGTTCATTCCTTTTTTCAAAATATTTCCAGGTTCTCAGGCCTGTTCAGAACTTGGTCTATTCAGATATTCCATAGAAAATATAAGAGAACCAAGAGCAATGTTGGCAGTTGGCAGTTTGTCACAGGGCATGTTTTTCTCATTGGTATACTTTTAGAAAGCTGTTGTTCGCTAATAGAAAAAATTGGAACTTGTAAGAAACCTTCCTGGATTTTTTTGGTGTCCCTAGAGAGAGAAGACCCTATTATTGATTTTGTTTCTGAAAGTTTTTTGAATAGCTTCGTATTGTTTTAGGCTATCAGCGAAGATGGTATATTAGATAAAGATTCATTCAACCCGTACGGTCTAACACTCGAAGA